>CAUYQG010013594.1:0-12092 GCA_963574415.1 Tarsius wallacei | reverse complement strand
GGCTCAGGCAATCCACTCACCTCAGCCTCCCAAAGTGTGGGATTACAGGCTGAGCCACCGAGCCCGGCCGGCACTGTCATTTGTGATCTCAAGTGGTTGATCCTCTTCTAGCATGGACAAAGTTGATTTACCTGGCTTATTCACAAGTGAGTTGTGGATCCATTCCTTCCCAGTTTGGGGGGTCTTTTGTGGTTGGGAAGTAATGCTCAAACTCTTTTGAAAGTTGAAAGTTGAAATAATTACGCACCAGGTGGGAAAAAGAACGCCCTGACTCAGTCTCTTTCAAAGTCTCTGCTAATGTTTGAAATATGTCAAAAATCCCACCGTTGCTCCCATAATTTCAGTTTGGTTTTGAATGCAGCCACTTTATCTGCCAACTTGAGTGCAGTTGTTCTCCCCAAAGTGATAGACTGAGTTCTTTGAGCAGGTTGAATATGTCATACAAGTAAGCAAGTTTTGCGACCCATTCTGTGTCTGAAATATGCTGCCAGTGATGACTTTTTTTCTAAAAGAATGCTCTGGAGTGGTTCTTGTAACTCAGAAACTCTGACCAGTGATCTATCTTTAGAAAGCCTTCTAACTTTTGTGTATAAGAGAAGATGTGTGTGTTCTGTGTCCATCTCCTCACAGAGCTGTGTTAGCAGACGTGAGTTAAGGGCATGAACTTTAATGCGATTGATCATTTTATTTTATTCTTAGAACAACTCAGCCAAATAAAATTCTGGTTTATTGTTGGACAACATTGTTTCACACATACATCAAACAGGTCCCCCCAAAACAAACAAATAGACAACTTCATAGACAAAAAAGGAAAAAAACCAAACATTTAATCTTTGGTCTTTTTAACTATCTCATACAAACCCAACTACTTATAGTACAGCTAAGTACATACATGAAAAAAGTTACTGGCATGCTCGGAATAAGTTTTTTGTTGTTGTTTCTGCTTTTTGTTTTTTTGAGTTGGAGTCTCACTCTGTTGCCCAGGCTAGAGCGTTGACCTGCTGAGCTCAGGTGATCCTTCCGCCTCAGCCTTCCGAGTAGCCAGAACTACAGGCACGTGCTACCATGCCTAGCTAATTTTTTGATTTATTGTAGAGATGAGGTCTCTCCAAGTTGCCTGGGCAGGTCTCGAACCCACGGGCTCAGGCAATACACTCACCTCAGCCTCCCAAAGTGCTAGGATTACAGACTGAGCCACGGAGCCCAGGCTGCCTTTTTTTTTTTTTTACGAGGATTTTTTTCTCCTTTGAGTTTATAATGAACATGGTCACATGACAAGTAAAGTCAGAAGTAGGACAGAGAACTCTCCAGAGGCTGGTTTGGTCATCTGAGATCATCAAAAATGGTTGACTCTTAACAATATACAAAAATAGAAATGTAAATTAAAAATACAAGCAAACTTCCTTTTTTTTTTAGATTAGAAAATATAGTTTATTTATAAAGTAAATTAGAAAGAGAGAGAAAAAGAGGAGATTCACCTCCCCAAGGTAAGCGGGGGGGCAAAGCTTAAGAAAACATGACCTGGCCATAGTACAGAGATCACGTGGTCACACCATAGCTTAGCAAGGCAATGGCCACAAATTTCCTTTTTAAAGGGAATTTTTAAGAAAAAAATTTTAAGAAAAATAAAAAGCAGGGCCTTGGAAGTTTTGGTGCTTTTTTCCTCCCCTGTTGCAAAGTCTTATGGTTTTGATGGGGTGGTGGAGAGCGCGTGTCATTGCTGGTGGTGCTGCCGCACTGGGCAGATGGGCCTCTCTACTTGACCACCTTTAGATTCTGAGATGGGAAGTGGAGGGTGAATAGGTCACAGTGGCCTCTTTTTTTTTTTTAAGTGTAACCTTTCCTTTTTTGTTTTCTAGTCCTCCTCATCGGTCTTCTGCTTCTTAGTATCAACATCATCAACCACATCATCTTCAGCTGCCCATTTGCCCATAGCGGCCTCAGCTTCCTCATCCTCATCTCCATCCTCCTCCTCACCATCCCCCTCCTCCTCCACTTCCTCTCCACCTTCTTCCTCTTCTTCACTACCTCATTGTCAGCCTTCTGCTCCCCCGTTTACCTCATTCGCATTCCCATCAGCAGGGGCATCTCTTCCATGTTCCACCTCCTCCCCAACTTCCTTCTTCTAAGTCCTTGGTGGTGATCTCAGAGCTGTGTCCATGGCTGTGTCTGACATGGTGGGGCACACCGATGTTCTGATGCAAGGAACTAAATAGAAGACGAGAATTCGGGGACTCTGGCCTTAAAGTTGCAGGAGTCCACGGGGGGGTGGAAGCATGTGGCCGAGGCTGCTGTGGTGAGCAGAAAGCAGGACTGGGAACGACGCAAAGATGGCTTTTCAGAGCATCCGGTTGTGATTGACAATTTTAATCCCAACCTGAAAAACGTTAAGTTCAGGTGGCATTTTTTTTGGCTAGCCTGCATTTCTCTCTGGATGACACAGTGTGTAGACTCACATTCAAAAGCGAACTCTTTCTGAAGCCAGAAAGTCATCCAGTCATGGCAGCCACTCTGTCTGTGCACATACTGACACAAAATGACCAATTCAGTTTTCCTGATAGGCAATTATTGAAAGATTTGGATTCAAAGATTTGCAGCTGTGGTGTTGGTTGGCAACAAAAGTGCATATAACATAGCCTCCTGCACATCCTCCTGGAAAATATCACACACACCAACAAACATTGTTGCCTTGTTGTTTACATCAGTAGACACATCAATCTGGATTGCATACCATGATTTATTAATCCTAACAATTGTACCTCCATATTCTCTGCTGTTTCATCAATTTGACTAGTTACGGTGCTAGCCGAAAGTGGAACATGTGCCGTCTTTTGAGCAGCAGTCTCTCCTAAAATTTCACAACAAATGTCCTTAGCAGCAGGTAGGATCAACTCTTCAATCGTAAAGGGTTTCTTCACTTAAGCAATGTGGTTTGCCACTAAGATTGATGCTCTCAGTGCAGACACATTTGATGAAGTGATGGTTCTCAATAATTGCTTCTGTTCTTCATGTTCTTTTGAAAAACTCCAAATGCTTGTCTTTTAATGCAGGGTGCTTGGTCTTCATGCGGCGAAGCAGTTTTGAAGGTTTCATGGCTCCGGTGGATAGCCAGTTGCCACATTTTATGCAAATTGGGTTTGAAGAATGTGAATGACCTGTTGCAATGAGCCTGTAATTTAAGTAGGACTCTTGGTATTTTCTTTTTAAATGCAGCTTTCATTTTGTTGGCAGTCTTAGAGTCTTCTGCTGTCTTATTGTTGGGACTTTCCCCCTTTTCAAAGCTCTCCAGTGATGCTTATTTTTTACTCATCTTGGCTGGGGTTAGTTTGTGGGCTTACCAAAACTGACTGAGACAAGTGCGCAGTGCAGGAAAGAGGTGCAGACTGAAGCGGTAAATAAAATAACAGGCGGGCCATGCATGGACTAAAATGTGTTGGATTCTGACTTAAAATCTGCCACCAGATGCAGCTGTACAATTGAAGTACATCAACTCACTTGCCACTCACTGATAGGGTTTTGAGATGAGTCAGCAAGTAATTGATTTATTATGGTCTTTATGCAGACAGACCTCACTGCTAATGTTAATCTGTGTCTGCAGCCACTCCCCAGCGCCAGCATCACTGCCTCAGTTCCTCCTCAGATCATCAGGCATTAGATTCTCATAAGGAGCGGGCAACTAGATCCCTCGCATGCTCAGTTCACAATGAGGTTCAAGCTCCTGTGAGAGTCTAATGCCGTGACTGATCTGACAGAAGGCAGAGCTTAGGCGGCAGTGCAAGCAGTGGGGAGCACCTGTAAATACATAGGAAGTTGTGCTCGCTCACTTGCTGCTCACCTCCTGCTGTACAGTCCAGTTCCTAGCAGGCCATGAACCAGTACTGGTCGGTGACCCCAGGGGTTGGGGACCTCTGCTTTATATTTGGGAGAACTTATGAGTCAGTAAAGAGTAAGTATGTCTGTGTAAAATGCACAGAAAATGCCAGCCATGGGGCTTATGCCTGTCACTTGGAGGCTGAGGTGGGAAGATCACTTGAGCCCAGGAGTTCAAGACCAATCTGGGCAACATAAGGAGACCCTATCTTATCCCTACCTCTCCCTTGCCCCGACACAATGACTACAAAATGTACAAAACTGAATGTAAATAGTACTGAGTTTATAAGTAAAGCACAGGTATGGTAAGGGAGGCATAAATTATGTGCCATAAGACACCCACTCTTCACTTTAGAGTAAGTTTAGGCCACCCCAGTCATGCCAGTTTCTTCTGACAACAATGTGCATTGGTATAGGCAGAAATTTTATAAATAACAAAACACGTTTTTCTTCATTCTCTGTCATAAATATAAGGAATGATTTGGATTACTTATTTGCACTGTGAAATACTACAGCCTTCCTCTTGGTCTCAACTGAGTTGTTGAATGCACAGGATCAGATCTAGCTGATTTGGTTGGGTAGCCCAGTGACCAATCCATTCAGAAGTACAGAGCGCCTTCAAGATGGTGGCACTGTGCCTGCGGACTGGGAGGAGTCGTGACCCAGACCACCTGACACAGTGGCTGTCCACCAGTGAGCCAGGCCCTGCAAAGTCAGAAGGCTGTTCTGGAAGTTGCCCAGAGCCAAGATGGAAGACAGAAATGAGACAGCGAATTTCAAATGGGTTGAAAGTCATGAAAAGGGACCGAGTGTGCAGGGCGTGGGGCAGCGTAACCTGCCCCTGGAGGGTCTCTGCTGGGTTTCCAAACCATGGTCCTGTTTGGTGCCTCCCCCCGAGTTCCAGATGAAGTGTTGTGGACACTGCTGGCCTGGTGATGCCTCAGTTCACATGCTCCTCCCCAGGATCCTAAATCACACATCAGAGGGCGGTTGTGAGATCTGCCCTTAGACATACCATGAAAGGACCTTCTGTATCTATAGTTCCTACTCACAAGAGAAGCCCCCAAGAAAATGAGTGCATTAAAGGCAAAGCAGGCCCAGGCACAGTGGCTCATGCCTGTCATCCAGCGCTTCGGGAGGCCAAGGCAGGAGGATTGCTTAAAGCCAGGAGTTCGAGACCAGCCTGGGCAACACAGCGAGACTTTGTCTCTTCAAAAAGTAATTAAAATAATTAGCTGAGGGTGGTGGCATGCACCTGTAGTCCCAGCTACTCAGGAGGCTGAGGCAGGAGGATCACCTGAGCCCAGGAGGTCGAGGCTGTGGTGAGCCATGGTCATGCCACTGCACTCCGGCCTGGGTGACAAAATGAGATTCTATCGCAAACAACAGCAGCAGCAACACAACGAGATAAAACAGGAATCTGTAACAAACCAAGTGTGGACAGAGAGCTGAGGGTTGGTTCACTTGGTCATCGTGTAAATGAAAAAGCTCCCAGGGCAGGCACCTACATGTGGGTCACATTACACATATGCTTGGTGCCCACCCCTCCTCTTTGTCTCTATGAGGGGGGGGGTTAGCAAAAAGGGGACCGTGACCTCAAATTTTTTTGCAGGCGCTGTTTGTTTCCCTGTAGGAACTAGCTAAATTTCCAAACACTGAATTTGCAAATGTTGTAATGAGCCAGAAATAGATTTGCTATTTTATCCATGGTAATAGTTACCAATGAGCTGATGTTCATGTCACTTAAGGTCAGACCATTTAAATCCCCAAATACCATCATGATATTAAATATAATTACTGAAATTACAGTGAAAAAGTAAGACCATGCTGCAAGGTCTGTGAGCAAAGAGAGTAAGTCCCTACTAAGGACTGGGCCCTAGGGAGCAGATGAATGAAATAGTGCTTGCCTTTGAGAAGCTCAGTGTAGTCAGGGAGACATATATATTCCTATATAGAGATATTTGTCATTTAGTTGCGGTAGGCAATGACAGGGTTATTAATTTAACTTTGTTTTTGAGTTGGAGTCTCACTCTGTCATCAAGGCTTGAGTCGAGTGGTGTGATCATGGCTCACCACAGTCTCGATCTGCATTCAGGTGATCCTTCCACCTCAGCCTCCCAAGTAGCTGGGATTACAGGTGTGTGCTACCATGCCCGGCTAATTTTTTGATTTTTTGGTAGAGATGAGGTCTCGTTATGTTGCCTAGGCTGGTCTTGAACTCCTGGGCTCAAGCAATCCTCATGCCTCTACCTCCCAAAGTGCTGAGATTACTGGCGTGAACCACCATGCCCAACCAAGGTTATTAACTTAAATTGATGACTGCACAAAAGAGTGAATGATAGGGGGAATAGAATTCAGAGGAGGGGTCACTTGAGCTTATTCTTGACCAGTGGGGAACGTGTGTGTGTGTGTGTGTGTGTGTGTGTGTGTGTGTGTAGAAAGAGAGAGAGAAATTGGTTCTAGGCTGGAATAACTGTCCTCTTTTCTTATGGGTTCATTCAAGGCCAGCTTCCTTTCAAGATCTCTTTCTAGAAATGAACTTGCAAGGTCAACGGTTGTTTCTCTGTTCAACTCTTGCTTCGCCATCTGTCTCTGAATAGAGTAGACTCCTATGGTTCCCCTGAAAGGCCTTTCTAGCTTCCTCTCTTTTTTTTCTTTTGAGTTGGAGTTTCACTCCATTGCCCAGGCTGGGGTGCAGTGGCACACTCATAGCCACCCCAGTGTCAACCTGCTGGGCTCTGGTGATCCTTCCACCTCAGCCTTCCAAGTAGCCAGAACTACAGGTGCGCACCACCACGCCCAGCTAATTTTTGATTTGTTGTAGAGATGAGGTCTTGCCAGTTTGCCCGGGCTGGTCTCGAACCTGTGGGCTCAGGCAATCCACTTGCCTCCGCCTCCCAGAGTGCTGGGATTACAGACTGAGCAACCGAACAGGCCTCTAGCTCTCTTGGATACATTTTGCAACAATGTAGCACCATACATGTTTTAGCGTTTCCATTCTAGATCAGTGCATCTAGCCACTGCATTAGTCATTTAACTCTTGGTAAAATTTGTTGGCTAAGATAACTATTTTGGATAATCTAGGCTAGCTTTTCTAAAATTCCCTATAGAATTTTATTTTTATTTTTAATTTTTTGAGTCAGAGTCTCACTGTCACCCAGGCTGGAGTACAGCAGCATGCACATGGCTACCACAGCCTTGACTTGCTGGGCTCAGGCGATCCTTCTGCCTAGCCTTCCACCTAGCTGGAACCATAGGCGCACGCTGCCACGTCCAGCTAATTTTTTGATTTATTGTAAAGACAAGGTCTTGCCCAGTTGCCCCTCGCCTCCGCCTCCCAAAGTACTGGGAATACAGGTGTGACCCACCGCGCCCAGCCTCCATAGTAGAATTTAGTGTGTATATTATGGTTTGGAATGAGTTATTTCATTCTGAATGTCATCATTACTGAGATCATTTTTTTCCGAGAGAAAAATCAGGTTCACAAAGTGTTTTTGATTTATTTGAATGGTAAGTGTTTTGATATAAATTCATAGCTTATTTAAATTCAAAAAGTGAAATTGCAATTTCATTTTACATTTAATGAATTTTCTTTGTTAGGAAAGGTAACATTATATCCAATCAGGACTATCCTAGAGAATTCAGGTGTTCTAGGACCCTGGTTTCAGCAACTCTGCAGAGTGTATCTTCCAAGTGATGACATTTGAATATGGTCCCCTGACTCAGTATTGTTGTGCACTTGTCTTCGTTTAAACATTTTTTCATTGTGATAAATATACATAACAAAGTTTACCATTTTGACTATTTTAAAGTGCACAGTGCAGTGGTGTTAGTATATTCACATTGCTGTGTAGTCATCACCACCATCAATTCCAGAGCTGTTTCTTCCCAAACGGAAACTGTACCCATTAAGCAGTTGGTCTTTGTTTTTAAAGTGTACCCCCACAGGCTTAAAAGCGCCTCTGTATTTTAAAATGTTATGTATTTTTGAAAATTATTATTTTGGCTTGGTGTGGTGGCTCACGCCTATAATCCCAGCACTTTGGGAGGCTGAGGTGAGAGAATTGCTTGAGTCCAGGGGTTCGAGACCAGTCTGGACAACTTGGTGAGACCTCACCTCTACAATAAATCAAGAAAAGTTGGCTGGGCATGGTCACTTGTGCCTGTAGTTCCAGCTACTTGGAAGGCTGAGGCAGAAGGATCACCTGAATCCAGCAGGTCAAGATTGCAGTGGCCATGAACAGTGTGAAACTCAGGGCCATGAGACTCTGGCTCAAAAAATCAAAATAAAATAAAATAAAATAAAAAATTATTTTTTTTTTAAGAGATAGGGTCTCACTCTGTCACTCAAGCTGAAGTGCATTGGCACCATGAGGGCTCACTGAAGCCTACCAGGTAGCTGTGTGCCACTACATCTGGCTATTTTTTGAGACAAGGGTCACTCTGTTGCCCAGGCTGGAGTGCAGTGGCACTATCTTGCCTCACTGTAGCCTAGAACTTCTGGGCTCAAGCGATCCTCCTGCCTCAGTCTCCTGAATAGATGGGACTACAAGCACATGCCACCACGCCTGGCTAATTTTCTATTTTTTTGCTATGTTGCCCAGGCTGGTCTCAAACTCCAGGCCTCAAGCAATCCTCCCATCTCAACCTCCCAAAGTGCTGAGATTATAGGCATGAGCCACTGTGCCTGGCCTTGGCTAATTTTATATATGATTTTTTGTAGAGATGGGAGTCTCAGTAGGTTGTCCCAGCAGGTCTCAAACTCCTGAGCTCAAGCAATCCTCCTGCCTTGGCCTCCCGAAGTGCTGGGATTACAGGTGTGAGTCACTACACCTGCCCCTCTACCACTTCTTTTACTTATAAAGACCCTGATGATGATGTTGGGCCAACCAGATAATCCAGAATAACCTCTGTCCCAAGATCCTCAACTTAATCCCATCTGCAAAGTCCCTTTTGCCATGTAACGTGACATATTCACAGGTTCCAGGGATTAGGATTTGGATGTCTTTGGGAGCCCCTTATTCTGTCTACCACAGACCCTTAGGCCTCCAGATACAGGGACAGAGAACAGCATGCCCAGAACCTGAAAAGATCTGGAGCCAAGGAGAAGGGCTCCCCTGTGGAAGCCACAGTCTCAGAAGGGCTCAGCAGGGAAGAACTCCTCCCTCCTGCCTCCCACTGCTTCCTCCCGTGGGCACAGACCATCTGCAAGCCAGAGGGTCAAGGTGGGCAGGTGTTGCGGTCTGCAGGGCTCAGCCTCTGGGGCACAGGGCAGGGCAGAGAATGGATCTGGGGTGGACTAGGGGGTGGGGAGGATGGAGAACAACGTTTAAGATGTAGTCTGCAGGCCAGAAGCACTGGCCTCACCGGGGACTATTGGAAATGCAAAGTCTCAGGTCCCATCTCAGCTCTACTGAATCAGAATTGGCATTTTTAATGAGATCCCCAGGGGGTTCATAGGTGCATTAGTAATGTCCCTCTCCTCTCCTCTCCTCTCCTCTCTTCTCCTTCTCTCTCTCTCTCTCTCTCTCTCTCTCTGTCTCTCTCTCTCTCTCTCTCATTCTCTGTCACTCCTGGCCTCAAGCAATCCTCCTGCCTTGGTCTTCCAAAGTGCTGGGATTACAGACATGACCTGGCCTGCACTGGAAGGTTTCCAGGTGGAGATAAAGGCAGTTGGAAATTATGCCCATGTTTGGGTGAGTTCATCTCTAGAGACTCATTTGATATTACAAAAGTAGCCTTGGTGTCTAGGCTATAGAGTAAGAAGAAAGAAGACTGGATCTCAAAGAACGAGACAAGCATCATCACAAACTGTTTAGAAAATAGCTTCAGATAGTCTTAGACATGACACCTACCAAAACCGAATTTGTGAAATCCCAAGCATATGTTAACTCCATCTAACCATGGGAAGAGAAAGGAAAAAAAAATTTAAAGAAGCAAACTCTAAAATTAAAGTCTGTTCAGGAGGTGACAGATGTCTGGGTCTTGACAGATTTCTAGACTTGTAAAAAGTAGTTTTTTCCCCCTATTTTCATTCATCCGTGTTTGATTTTTGCTTCCCACATTATTTTCTCCCTCATATGAAAATCAATTTTCTTCTTTCTAAAAGGTTGATTCTCCCAAGTGTTACTTTTTATGAAGGCTTTAGAAAATGTCTAACAAAGACTTGAGTTATGGATACAAAAAAACCCCTGTGCCTCAGCTGCACAAATGATCTGTTAGCTGTGCCCTATTGTGCATTGATTTATTGTGTTTAAAGCCTTTTCCACACTTGAAAATGGACTCAAATTCTTGTTTGGGACCATATAATGCCTATCTTTAGATTTTAAAATAAACCATCAGGTTTCTGCTTAGGGTAAGTTGAAACAGGGGCTTTGGTTGAATGCACTAGATACATTTAAGTGTTAGGCTTCAGGAGGAATATTTTATTCTAGGCGTGTTGATTTAGGAGGAAATCAGAGTTTTGGGACCCTGCAGGCTTGGGTTTCTTTCCTGGTTTTGCCGTTTATTAGCTGTGTGACCTTGGACAAGCCAGTTAAGGCCTTTGATTCACCCATTCTCTTTTAAAAAATGGAGATAACGGTGCCTGCCTTGTTATGAGGGGTTGTGGAGAAGTTTAATAGTAGTGGATGGCCAGGCACATATTAGGTACTCAGGAAACAGCTGGGTTTTTTTTGTTTGCTTTTGTTTTTTTGATTTGGGATATCACTCTGTTGCCCAGGCTGGAGTGCAATGGTACAATCATGACTTACTGTAGCCTCAAACTCCTGGGCTCAGACCACCCTTCTGCCTCAGCCTCCTGAGTACAGACTGCAGGTGCACACCACCACACCTGGATAATTTTCCTTTTTTTTTTTTTTTTTTTGTAGAGACAGGTTCTTGCTGCATTGCCCAGGTTGGTCTCAGATTCCTGGCTTCAAGTGATCCTCCTACCTCAGCCTCCCAAAAGTGCTGGGATCACAGGTGTGAACCACCACACCCAGCCAGCTGTGTTCTTCTTATGGGGATTGGGAATGTCCTGCAGGCCTTTGACATAGCCTGTTCCTGGTTTATATGAATTTACCAGTTGATGGCACATGGCAAGTAGAATCAGTGAACAAGATTCATGGGTTGCATTCAAGTTCACACAGCCTTTCCAAGGGGTAATGGTTGAACAAAATCCTTTTATTCTTCCTGCAGTCCATCAGTATTGGAAATCCTCAATTAGTCTTTCTCTCTGGCATGGAATGAAAACTTAATTCAAACATGCTCAGAAAGTGCAAATGTGTTTGTTTGCTAATGGATTTTAATCTTGGGAACAGAGATAGGTTGATCACCACATCTGTCTTGGATGGCGGGGGAATGCTTCCATTCTAGAAGTGGGCGATCTCAAAGAGTTCAGGGTTGGAGGCGGCTGAGAGGCAAGACTTGGCTATGAGTTTTGCCTGTGGGCCTTGGGTGAGTAACTGAAGCCTTCAGAGCCTCACTTTCTTCATTGGAGAATGGAGCTGACAATCACAACACACCGCCGGTGCCGCTGTGAGAACTAAATGAGCTAATAGATGTATGCATGAATAATCACGTGTTTGCAGGAGCCAATAATGGAAGACCGCTTCCCCTCACCTGATAAATGTCCCTTTACAGAAAGATGAATGCGGAGCCAGTTGTGGTATTTTCCATACCCTGAAGCCTGACACAGCAGCAGGAAGGAGCGCATTGCACCAATGTGGGCGAGTCGTACAAAGGGTTGAGAGGGACCAGCCAATCGTAGAAGAATATGAACAGAACAAGACCATTTACTTTGCATGTTCAGCAAAACACGTGACGCAGAAACAAATAATGCAATGCTTGGTGTAAGAAATAATTTGCAGTAAAACTATAAAGGAAAGTATGGGAATGATAAACCCTACTTTCTAGGCAGTTGTTGCTTTGGCAAGAGGAAGAGAAGAGAAGAGGATGATGAGATCAGAGAGGGGCATGTGACTTCAAAAATGTTCATTTAAGCTAACATTTTTATGCTGTTAATTTTTTTTTTTTGAGTTGGAGTCTCACTCTGTCACCCAAACTGGAGTGCAGTGGCCACTCCTGGCCACCGCAGCCTCCACCTGCTGGGTTCAGGCGATCCTTCCACCTCAGCCTTCCAAGTGGCTGGAACCACAGGCGCGCGCTACCATGCCCGGCTAATTTTTTGATTTATTGTAGAGATGAGGGCTCGCCAAGTTGCCCAGGCGGGTCTCGAACCC
>CAUYQG010013593.1:0-13670 GCA_963574415.1 Tarsius wallacei | reverse complement strand
AGGTGGAGCAAGTGGGGATTCGATCTTCTAGAAAATTTGGCACTATCTACAGGGAAGTCAAGGATCCCCCAAAGCTACCCACTAGAAATGCATAGGAGATAAGGGAAAGTGCACCCTCTATTAGTTCTAAGGAATGCTGTTGGGGAAGGTGCAGAAGAATTAGAATCCTTGTCATGCCTTTCTCTTGGGGCTATGATAATGTAGGCAGACATTAGTGGGTCTCTGTTTCACAGGTTCTCCATGACATCCACGGGTGGTCACGGCAGTCATGTCTACTTGATTGCAACATCTCCAAGGAAAAGTATTTAAGCCAGGGCTTTGGGGGACTATGACACCACACTCACCTAGAGTGTAGGCCCGCTCCCTGTCTGTGGGGAGTGAAGCTTTCCTAAATAAATCTTTCTTCTCTCACCTCTGTGTGTTGCAATTCCTTGCATTTACTCGGATCTCTGGGTTGCCAGTGCTCACCACCAGTTTGCAGGCTCCGGCGGTGTTGTGCCTCCCTGTGCCTCTCCCTCTCCATCCATTTCACCTTCACCCTATCCATACCCTAACAGTTTCTTTGGCTTTGCAGAAGCTTGTCAGTTTGATAAGGTCCCACTTGTCTATCTTGTCTCGTCTGGCATGGGCTCTTGGGGCTTTGATCAGGAATTGACATCACACATTTTCTAATTTCTATCTCTCTCAACTATTTCCATTTTAAACAGTCTATCTTTTAATTCACAGTTTAAAACTTCAGAATCTTAGAAAGTCAAAATCCACCTCCTCCGTTTGGGTCTTCTTTGAAACTTATTTGCAAACCATTCATCTATTTGTTTTCATTTATTTATTTTTATTTTTTGCTAAATAGATTATGTTTTACTTTCTTATCTCTGATTCTGGTTTGAAAATTAAGTAATAGGAAAAAAAAATAAAATCACTCTCATTCAAACCACACATTTTTGTTATAAGTAAATGTGTTTGCAAAGTCAGCATATTTCAGAAAAACAGCAAGCAACTATCATTATTATTATTTTACTTAAACTGGCTTAGCAACTCCTGTAGTTAAGGAATTTAAAAGTAATTGTTCCTGTTCAAAGTGCCGCATCTCTATTAGATACTTAAGTGCTTGCAACATTTCAACTGCAGAAACAATCACATTCCTAATGACTGTAACATGAAAACAACTTGCCTTCACCAGTACAGGACATAGGCACTAATTATGATGACTAGACACATCTTACCTTATTGGCGCTCTTCTTATTGTGATTTATTAGTTGCTAACTGCACATTTGAGGTATGCTAATTTTTATTTGGCAGAATGTTGTATTACAGTCCAGTGACATAATTATAATCTCATTTATTCCCTGGGAGTCACTGTGTGCTCCTTCAAAACTATTCTGTTAGTCCAGTATTCCCGCTTTCTTTCCTCTTCATCTTTCTAAAAATCAGCTGTAGAGTGCCTTGAAGAACTAAATAAAGCTTGTTTTTAGAGTGGGTCTTTTCAGATGGCTAAGATATAAAATTTCTTAAAGAAAATGTAAAAGTCATCACCAAACTCAAAGTTTTGAGTTTTTAATCAAGGAATGTTGCATGAGATTCATTTAATATTGTCATTTTCTAGTAGATAAATGGGTAAGTAGCATGTGATTTTTCACTTCTTTACTAGATGCTTTTATAAAGAAAGTTATACTGATGGCAAAATACTCATAAACCTTAAACGTCATGTGTTCTGTAAAACAGGTTAGGCTTCACCATGATGCTTGCAAGCCAAAATACTTAGAAAAAGGGGAAGGGAGACAAAGAATAGGAGATGAGGTAGAAAAAAACAAAAAACAAATGAACAAACAACAAAAAAAAAAACCTAGAGTCAAATGAGGCAGAAGGCAATGTTGTAAGGCTTAGGAAAAGAATCGAACTCATAGTCTTAGTATATTTCTTCTTGCTGTTCTTATTTATTGTTATTCCATAAAATTATCCCCAAAAAGTGAAATCAGAATAACAGATTTGGAAACTTGATAAAAATACATCATGATACCCAAATTGCCTTAAGAATTTCCTAAAAGCATTCTTGAACTTACTTTTCAATACAAGAGTAGATTTTAAATTTATTTGTTTGGAATAGGGTAGGAGGTATTCATTAAATAAGGAAGAAATAAATTTTGTATAGAAGATTTGAGTTCATTGCTGTAGTAGAGATCAGTTACAAGATAAATATCTAAAAATATATGTATAGTGACTGAACTTTTGAGAATAAACAAGAAGCAGGAAAGTAACCAACATAGAAAAATGTGTTGCTGTGAATATAGATTCTTTATTCATTCTGACTCTAAAACACTCCCTTTTCTTAACTAGAACTTTATGCAGCCAACACCCTATCATTGCCTGTTTCATGGGACAGAAGATTATCATAGTGAATTCTTTTTTTCTCGATACAAGTTCTCGAGGACATGAACTTAAAAATACAGCCAAATTTCCCAATACCAGGTATTTTCCCCTAAGAATTATCTCCATTTTTCACATCATTTATTCATACTATCTGTGTTCAGGTACACTGGTTTGCTGGGATAATTTCAGTTCCAGTCACTAACATATCAGAAGTTAAGAATTCTGTATAATTTCTCATAGTACTCTTAATAGTAACAGCAAAATGCCAGGGACAAAAGTTCATTCTTAACATAATGCAAGTCAGTATCAGTTTTCTTAGAAAACTCACAGATCTTTTAGAAGGTACCTAATCCTCAATTGTACCTCACATCTTTAAAATAAAATAATCATAATCATAATCATAAAAGCAATAAAGCATTAAAACAATGTGTTAGAGATGGTGTGATGTAAAGTATAAGACCTCACCTAAACTGGAAATGTACCTTGTTTACCAGCTACCAAGAATACCTGATATGGGGTTGAGAATTCTTTCCACTCAGATATGGTGAATTGTAGCATCTGTGACTATTAACACCCTGTGTGTACATAATATGTTTATTTCTATAATGTTTTCATAATTATTGCTGTCTTGTCATTCACAGGCCAAATAAAATTATTAAACAAGCAATGAGAGAGTTTTTAGAAATGTTCCTTATTCCACCATTACTAGGTAAGCTACTAATAACAGTTAATATTAAGTACATATGAGGTACCAGGTACTAGGTTAGAACTTTACAATCATGATCTCACTCATTTTTACAATAATCTCAAAAGACTAAGTAGCTGAGCATCCTTCTCACTGGAGAGCCGAGCATAATACTTACAATGCAATGTGGGGTTTCAATGCTTCCATGCATGAATAAATACTTTCCATGATATTGAATAATCTTTGCTATCATTAAGTATACAAATGAAAATCCAGTGCTTAGAGGGGTCAAATAACTTATTTACTTTTACTTAGTGGGTTAGCTTGGAGTTGTGCTCAGGTATAGGGATAATTTTCTCAATTGTGAGTTATATACCTAAATTTCATGGAATTTAGTGACAAAATTTAGACTAGCACTTAGGTTCACTGACACTCATCAGCACACTTTCCTCCGTATCTGGGCTCACATGACCAAAGAGACCTTGTCTTTTAGCATTTCAGTCAAACATTTTTCCTATTTTTATGTAATTTTGTTTCTACAAAAATCCATTGATTTAAGTAACTCAGAGAATAGAAGAAGGTCGGTATAAAAGTGGACATTTTAAACTAAAGAGTTTTGAATGATTAAGAAGGAAGTAATTTTATTTCTTCATTATGTAAAATAATTAACATGAAGAGCTTCCTGATGGAACCTTTTTTTCCTGGCTCAAATGGAAGGAGAAAACTTCTTTTCTTTCATTTAGCAACATTTTGGGATCAGAGATAGATGGATATCCCACAGCAGTTCATAAAGAACACTGAAACATTACTGATGTAAATCAATTATATAAATATTGTTAACTTAGGTTTTCACATATAATTCCTCGTAACTGATGAAATACAAACTGATTTTGTTTCAGTTGATTACCTATTGCCCTTCAATTTTTTTTTACAACGTCCCAGAACAAGTTTATCTTTATTGAAAATATTTTTTGGTGTTTCTGCACAATTTATATGGTACAGATCCCCACCCTCAACCCTGAGAATAGCTGCTGCTTCCAGAAGTTTGTAGTCAAAACTCACTGAAATTCTGAAACCCATAAACTAGAGGCCACAGAGTACTCTCCCTAGTCATGGCTTGACTCTCTCTACTCTCCTAAGATAGACATGTTCCAAAAGTCATCAGAGATACTTCAGTTTTCAAAACTTTACTCTCTACTCAAAACATGGCCAAAGGTCTCTCCTAAAGATTCCCATAGGAACATATTTTTTTTCCAGCCTTTGTAGTACCATAACTCCCAGCAAAGTTCTGAATCTTTATCCGAAGGGACTATATTTTATGGAGGAAATGAAGAGTGAATAATTCGGGAGTTGATTTTTCTCTGTCTTTAAGGTAGGATACTCTTTTGTTCTATCTTCTCAACTCTTTAGCCCATTCTCCTCCAAAGGTATAGAAAGAAGTAGGGAATAGAGTTTGCAACAAGTAGAGTAGAAGTTCTACAAGCAACATATAAGAATATGTGGAAACTATTTCTGTGACTCACTCCCACTGTGACCTGGAATAGTGAAAAGAACATGGGAACAAAATGTAGACAAACCTAGATTTAAACCCTAGTCCAGGCAAGAATGAGCTTTCTGTGACTTTAGGCCTTTCTTTTCTAGACTTTCACTTTACTCAACATGTGAAATAAGAACAACACCATCTTTGCTGGAAGTTTATGAGGTGAAAAAATAACATGGTGAAAGCACCCAGCACAATACCTAGGCATAATAGGTTTTTAAAAGAAATTATAAGTTCCCTGTTTCCTGGTCTCACTTCCTTTCGCCACTCTCTTAGTGCCACATCCAAAAATCCTTGAGTGGATGTTATTACAGGATATGTACAAGAAGGAGGAGTCTGGAACAGAATTTTACTGGACACTGAAGAGAAATAATGATGAAATAGGAAGTTCTTATAAATGACATTAAAGAATATGGACCTATCCAAAAATCATCAGGAAGGAATAAGTGGGTTTTAAACAGAAGATTGATGTGATCAAATGACATAGACCTGGCATCTCTGTAGAGACTAGATAGGGAAAAGTAAGATAGCAGATGGGGTAATCAGGTAGGACACTGATTTAGTGATGCAGACGGGGGATGGTAGAGGCTTGAGCAAAGGGATTTGTAGTGCGAATTGAAAGAGAATATGTATTTTAAAACATTTAGAAGATAAAAATTTATAAGTAAATGCTTGAAGGGTTGGGTGTATTTGAATTAATGAGGTTAGTAGATAACAACACCCAGTTTTGTGGCTTGGGGAACCCAGTAAATTACTGATTTTATTGACTGATATAGGGAGAACAGAAGGAAGCGGAACAGGTAAGAAGAGAAAGAAACTTGCACAATTTTAGAAATGTTGATTTTGAGGTGTCTGCATAATATTCACAAAGGCAGGTTTGTCCAAAAGCAAAAGGCCACACTATATACAAGAGTGTAAGAGGAAGTCAACCCTGATGAGTCAAAGGTGATAAAGTTTCTAGTGGGTGCTGTGATCAAACACACAGCTCAGAACAACCCTTCCACTTCTGAAAAAACAGAAAGAAAAGCACACAAACCAAAACAATTTCATGTGTGTATTCTTCAAGGATAAAGAATAGGCATGTTGAAATCCCAAACAAATACTACTTTCACACTGGTATAAAGTGCTATATAACATATACTTTGTAATTCTTGTAGCTACATAGCTTCTGCTACTGTCATATAGAATTGGACAGAGAGTGACATTACTGACTGTGGCTGCATACCACTGTTTCTCATCATTTCTAACAGATGGCATTGCCTGGTGGTTATATCAAACATTAAGACTTGCCTCTCAGAAAACAATGTTTTACTCATTTGCAAAGCTTAGCAACTTTGCAAGCAGGTAATCTTTTATCTTTAGTTTCTGTAATTGAACTCAGCTTAGGAATCTCTGTCATATTTCCACTGTCATTCTCTTAACCAAATACCACATGTTCTCACTTATAAGAGGGAGCTAAACACGTGGTACAAACATACATAAAGACAGGAAAAACAGACACTGGGGATTCTTAAAGCAGGGAGGGCAGGGCTGAAAATCTACCTATAAGGTACTTTGCTCGCTAATTGGGTGATAGGCTCAATAGAAGTTTAAACCTCACCATTACACAGTATACCCATGTAACAAAACTGCATATACACCCCTTGAAACTATAAATAAATAAATAATAAATCATAGTTCCTATTCATTCTCTGGATATTTTAGGACCCATGCAAGTTAAAAGTTTCCACTGAGTAATTCTCCAACTGTATTCTGTAGCTATGAAGTTCAATAATGTGATTTTCCTTGGCCATTGGGAGAAAAACATGCATTTTTCTTTTCAAATGTAAATTTCTTTGTTATCATTTTCTGCTCTGAAAAGTTAAAACAAATCCGTAGTTGTTTTCGTCCTTCTCTTATTCTTATTCCCTTTTGATAGAGTGAGGCATATAGAATTATGAATAATATTGTAATCCCTTCTGGAAACGAAAGAGAAATGTGGTTTCTATTAGAGTTTATTTCATTTGTATTCATTTCTTTTTTTAAAAAAGTTAAACAAAGTAACCCCTGGAGGCTCCAATCTCTCTATTTATAACTGCAGGCAACCTGAGTTGTAGGACCAGCATTCCCTGACATCATGCTGTTTTTTTGATTTGATCTCTGTTTTGTTTCTCTGAGTATATGTACAAAATGGTTGCTTTAGTGTTGCAAGATGCTCATCTTGTGGATGTGTGAGTGTGGATTTGTGTGTCATATTCTAGAGATAGTCTTTTAAAGTCATAGTGTCTGTTCTAAACTCTAAACACATTCAGTTCACTTGTCAGTGTGCGGTGGTTAATAATTGTGTACGACCCTTCATTGGAATGAGACTTATTATTGTTAAGATGTTGTATTCTCACATAATGTTAATCAAAGTGATAAAATCTTTTTCTTATAAAAGCACACCAACTTATTAATGTATTCAAACATTTGTTAATTGATTTGTTTGTTTATCTGTTCATACATTTATTCTAAAATGCATGTGATTTTTTTATAATTACTCTATTAGAAATCAGGATACCAGCTTGTAGACTAGGCTCTGACACTGATTTATAACAGGATATTTTTGGGGGAAAATTGTTTGCTATTTCTCACCTTTAGCTATACAGTGGGATTATTATTAGTCCACACAACTCTAGATTTGATCTGATAGTAGAATCTAACATGAAAGCAATTGCAAGAATTAAAAGTTATGATGGTTGAGGGCCATCATATCAGGATTTACAAAAGCTCAAATAAGGCATTAGGGGCTGTAAAGGAATGTATTTATTGCCCCAAATCTAAGCAACATAGGTGTTGTGTTAGTCTCATGTTTCTTATCAGATACTGAGACCTTGAAATTTTAAATAACTTGCCAGTAGTATGTCAATGAGTAAATGAGAGATTTACAGTTCAGCCAGTGTCTGACTGAATCCCAAGTTGAGCTCCTTCTTCTCATCATATATTAGCTATGGAATTTCTGTAGTTTTAAAAGTATTGTGCTATTTAATCTGCTTCTTCAGCAGATCTGTGGTTTCTTTGACAGCTCCAGAGGTGGTGACATCGCTGATGGATCAGTTGAATTGTTAAGCATTATTCTGTGAAGTGATCTAATTTTGGTGCCCATTGGGGCCACAGCAGTCATTGCGTCTTTATGTTAGGTTTGACTCTAAATTAAAAGCATGGGGTGATATGTAATGATGGCCTCTTCTTCAAATGCACACAGAACTTCAGAAATAAAACACATGGAGCAGAAGAGCATTAATGGTTACCTGCTTGGTTAGACTGATCTGCTCAACCCACCCTTATGATCAGTATCCTTATGATACAACAATGCAGCAGATAAAGTTAAGTTCCTTTTACTTGTCTTCTTTCAACTAGTCAGTAAGCAGAGTTAAGGGAAGGCACTTTGTTCCTCGGCATCGCCACTGTACCCCTAAAGCCCAGATCAGTAACTGGAATAATGTGTACTACTGACCAAGTGGAATAGGTATCCATCTTCTCAATCGGAGTCCCTTTTCTCCCTCCTTCCTGATAGCTTCGTCCCCATGGTACAAGTATCACACTGACTACTAAAAGTTATTCGTTGTTTTTGTTTAGAATCTATCTTCATCATTAGGTTGTAAATTATCTGAGAGGAGAGATGGTGTCTTGTTCATATTTTTATCTGAAGTATCCAGCAGCGCCTATAATAAATATTTGCTCTCCCTAAATATTTGTAGAATTAACTTAAAAATGAATACATTATTTCAATTCAACATGGAATTTCAAGCCCTTTTACCATTATGTTCATTTTAATAGGTACTAGAGAAGGCCTTGGATGTCCAGGAGTTGAAAATTGAGTTTGTAGTCAATACAGCAACAGGGGCTGGCTACTAGATATGTCTTTTGGCTCAGTGACCACTCTTCAATTTTTGGCTTTGTGACATTGAGAATTGGACTTTACACAATACAGTTTTTTTTTCTTTGTTTGGGGTTTTTTTCATTTGTTTGTTTTTGCCACTTCTTGGTTTGCTCTGCCCCAAAGGATTATTTGAGAAAGTAGAGACAGGAAGAAGAGAAGAAAGTTCCCTTTTTCAGCTTTTTTGTTATTCCTAGCTATATTGCCCCTGTAAAAGCCTGCCATGCTAACCTCCCAAGTGGCCTTAGTCTCCAATTTCTTCCAACACACACACAAATAGAAACTTGCATTGTTCCTTCAGAGATTACACATGCAAAAGTGTTCATCTTTCTCCAAGGTCTGTCGTGGGCCTTGTAGGGCTCCTCCTCTGAGCTTCTAAGTTCTAATAACACCAGTTCCAGTCAAATCAGTAGCTTTAAAAGCAGCCGTTGAAAGTAGACACAACCATAGTTGATTCCAGTAAAGAAAAGAGAAGCAAGTGGCTTCGTTCATTTATATTTCATTTTTGAAAACCTTCTTTTGATCAATATCCCTTGTGCCAAGGACCAGGAATATGAAGATTTGATATCAGCCCTTCAAGAAACTCTCAACCTTGTAGAAAATTTAGACTTGAAAAACTTATACTAGTTAGTATTTTATGATGTACTGAGGATGATTACAATACAACTTGATGGTATATTTTTTAAAAATCGTCAATACTTATAAAACTTTGTTTTGTAGGCTCCTAACCTCTCTTTCCAAATACTAGATATGAAAATGGCAAAGCTACTAATGTTCCTGTTTATAATGTCTTTTCTGTTCAAAATTAAAAGTTTCTTGCTAAATATTTTGTCTCAGTCTAAAACATAATATTTCAACATGTAATACTTCTGGAGTCTGCTTTATGGACAAGATAAACATGGATAATTAGATATTAGGTAAAAAATATTGCAATTCTTTTATTCTGCCAAACATTTTCCCTACAAATTATAAAAACAATCCAAAATGTATCGAACTCTTGGCTTTCTGACACTAGGGAGATGATTTTCCACTGTTTTGCTAAAGAATTTTGTTCTCTTCTGTGACCTTGAAGTCAAGAAGTATAATTTCTCATTTTGCAGCACACCCTGGAGATTTGACCAAGACTGAGAGTCCTTCAGAGGTCAACTGGATCACCATGCTTGAATGAGCAACACCCAGCCTGAAGAAGGATGAGAAATGGGTACAGAACAGGAGCCATTTTTAATGTCTTAATTTATTAGACAGGTAATTAGTGTAGAAAATAATCTAGCAGGAAATGATATAACAAGTACCAGATTTTAATGATTCTATATATTTGGTTACTTTTTACTTAATTTATGAGACCAGTAAGTTATTTTTTATTTTAAAAAGTGGCCAAAAGTTTCTCTAATGAACTTTTCATATCTTACTTTAAGCAGCAACTTCCATATATACTTATCTTTCTAAGTTTTCATGATTATTTCAGCTATTAAGAATAATTTCTAAAATTTTCTGTTTTGGTGTTTTTTGAGTGTATTTATATTATTTTGAAAGTTCATTTAATTTGCATAAATGTGGTAGAGATGCACATTGTGAAGGTCATTTATTTTAACAACTTTAATTAAAATCTCATTTATTTCTAAAATTGTTGTGGCTATTTTATTGCAAATTCCTTGTTCAAATTTTGATGTCCATATTCAAAACTGTATATGAAAACATATTGAAGGGTAGGTAAAATTTCAAGTACAAAAAAGAATACTGAGAAAACAATATCTACTATTTCTCTTATTAAAGTCAAATGCATTTAATCAGCAAACAAGCTGCTTTTGAGGGTCTTCCATGTGCCAGAAACTGATTAAATACTAGAAATATAAAGATATAAAGAAGATATGGCTCATGATTTAGAGGACCCCAAAGCTAGCTGGGGAGATGGAGATTAAAATATAAAACATGATGATGATAATTGACATATTGAAAGTGCTAAGGCCACCTAACACAGTCTGATAGAGTTTGGTATACTTATATATTTATTATTCACTAGTGCAAAAATGTGTATAAAATTTTCCTTCTTCCTTTTCTTTTCTTTTTTTCATCCTTTCTTTCTGGTTTATTATTATTATTATTATTATTATTTTTTTGAACCAGAATCTATCTCTGTCACCCAGGATGTAGTGCAATGATACAATCACAGCTCACCAATGCCTTAAACTCCTGGGCTCAGGCAATCCTTCCCCCTCAGTCTCCTGAGCAGATGAAACTACAGACAAGACCCACCAAGACAGGCTGGGTTTTTTTGTTTGTTTGTTTTGTTTGTTTGTTTGGTTTTTGTAGAGATGAGATCATACTATATTTCTCAGACTGTTGTAGAACTCCTGGGCTCAAGCAATTTTCCCACCTCAGTCTCTCAAAGTTCTGGAATTACAGACATAAACCACTCCACTTGCTATTGTAAAATGTTTTCTATATGTAAGTTACTGTTTAGGCACTGGCAGTACAGTGATGAATAAGACCCTAGTGAAATTCTTATGTATGGAACTCACAAATGTTGGGGAAAGCGAGGCCTCCAAAAAGTAATTATACAACTCTCGAATTATTTTTAAATAAACTGTATTTTTAGAACAGTCTTAGATTTACAAAATAGTTACAAAGATAGTATAGGGAGTCCCCATATACCCCAGTCAGTTTCTCCCATCATAGTGTCTTACATTAATAGTATTTGCATTTGTATGTATATGTATGTTACAACAAATACAAATACAACAAAAAATTGTATTTGTTACAACAAATGAACAAATATGGATACTTTTATTAACTAAAGTCTATATTTTATTTCAATTATTTATTTTTAAAGTAATTATTATTAAAAACAATAGCATGCAGGGTAGTTTGAAACAGTATAAGGAGTCTTGACTTCATATTAGAGCATCAAAGAAAGTCATTGTCAATTTGAAATTCATGCCAAACACTGAGAAATGAGTAGGAATTAGTTAGAAAAAAGCAATAGAGAGAAAATCATTCCAAAGGGACCCAGGAAATCAAATGAAGTTTCCTGAGATGAGAAATAGAATACACTTTCATAAAGTAGAAAAAAAGCTGATTTGAAGAAGGATAAGAAGGGAGAAATAGCTTAAGTGCAAAGGGCAAGAAAGTGATGTTAAGGATTTTGATCTTTATCTTTAAAATGCTGGAAAACTGTTGAAAGGTTTAGAGTATCAACCTAGTTATGTTGTACTGTCATCTTCTTAAAGCACACTCTAAAAGAGCTGTAGTTAACAAGTGGATAGGTTTATACAAACTTTGGTATTCACTTCATATATATGTGGTCTGTTCCTATAAACTCTGGGATTGTTGATCTTGGTTCTAATACCCTTACAGGTGGTGTCAATTCTAAAGTAGGTAGAGAAGATCAGCAGAGGCTCATGCCCAGGGTTTCCACACTAGTTTCAAAACTCTACCAAATATCTGGAATTTATAAAACAGTCAATTGTTCAACAACAGGGATTGCAAACACACCACGAGTAATAAAATTATATATGAAAATATATATACTACAAGACCCTATCCATCTCAAAAATGAGCTTGAAGTGGGTAAATGCTAATGTCTCTGAGTTATTCCTAAAATTGCTGTTGCAGGTCTTTTAATGGTGCTAAAAGATAGATGTTACAGGGGTGAACCTCAGAGGGTTGTTTTTAGTTTAGATCCAAGGCGGGAGATCAACCTTCCCATGCAGAAAAGAAGAAAATGTATTTCTTACTGTACCTCTGTTCAGACAGAGATCATGACAGGTAGATGTCACTGAGAAAGAAAGCATATATATCCAGCAACATATATGCCCCTAAATATATGTATCCATATATATCCAGTATTTTTAATATGAGAAAGAGAAGGATTTTTAAGAAAGAGAAGTCAAATCTGTAGAGCAGAGTTTTACAGAGCTATTGGGGGAAGGCAAAGAAAGCCTCAGAAACAAATAGAAGCTTACAAGGTGAAGACAGTGGATAGAGCAAGTGTCAACAAAACTCAGATATTCTAGTAATCAGTATGAGTACTAAAACAAGAATCAGTCCTGAAGCACAAGATGCCATGGAAATTGCAGAAGATGGTGTGAAGGGCCAAGTGAAAGAAGACCTTAGTCTGAAAATAGATCAAAATATTTGTATAAGCCAATAGGAGCATATAGAAGTTAATATCTGAATCCCACTGCATAGAACATAGCTGTGCTTTACACTTAAAGGATAGAACATAAAATAACGTCCTCATTCTGAAATGTGGGTCAATTACTCACAGTCCATACTTTACACATCTTATTGGAGACCCACTCAGGCAGTGCTTATGTGGTAATATATAAATATTTACACCTCCCTTGCTCTTCTTGCTCCCATCTTTCTGGTGCTCAGGGTAGGGAGACGTGAGGATACTTATTCAAAGACAAAATTATTCATGTTGAAGTTTTCATAAATAGAAACATATACAAGAGGCAGAACATTTGGAAAACATAAAAATATATTAAAAGTTAAAATTATGTATAATCTCTCTATCTAGAGATAACTATTTTAGTATTTTGTAGATAGATGAACAGATAGCTAGGGACTAAAGTATAGTTATCCTATACCCTGTCCTTCTGTCTCTCTCATGCACAAACACACCACATACACAAAAAAAGTATAAAAAGAAAGAGCATAGCATAAAATAAAATTGAACTCAGACTGTATATGTTGATCTGTTGAAACATTTTTAACCTCTCTCTCTCTCTCTCTCTCTCTAACAGAAGCATATTGAAGTAGAAGACAATTTAACCTATGGCCCACCTACCTCACCTGTTCCTACAGAAGTAGCAGGAGAATATGATATACTCCAACTGATAAGGCTATAGGTGATTTCATAAGGTTATTGGTGATCCATGTTTATTCAAACATATTAATATACAGTATTGGGGAAATTACTGGATAAATACCAGTTAGAGAAAAATGCATCAATACTTACTGTAGACTCTATAGCAAACTAAAGTATATTATTGCAGTAAGTAACTATTAAAAATCAAGAAAAACAGCAATGAAAATAACTCCAGTCAGAATGGCAATTATCAATAACTCAAAAAATAACAGTTGCTGGAGAGGGTGTGGCGAAAAGGGAACACTTCTACACTGTTGGTGGGAGTGTAAACTAGTGCAACCTCTTTGGAAAGCAGTGTGGCGATTCC
>CAUYQG010013591.1:0-17136 GCA_963574415.1 Tarsius wallacei | reverse complement strand
GGAGTCTCACTCTGTCGCCCAGACTGGAGTGCAGTGGCTGCTCCCGGCCACCGCAGCCTCGACCTGCTGGGCTCTGGCGATCCTTCCGCCTCAGCCTTCCAAGTAGCTGGAACTACAGGCGTGTGCTACCACACCTGGCTAATTTTTTTTTGATTTATTGTAGAGATAAGGTCTCGCCAAGTTGCCCAGACGGGTCTCGAACCTGCAGGCTCAGGCAATCCACTCACCTCAGCCTCCCAAAGCACGGGATTACAGCTGAGCCACCAAGCCCGGCTATTTTCTTTTTTTTGTTTTTCTTCTTATCACTTTTATTCAAAATTTCTATTTTAACTTTTGCAAGAGTAATCACAATTGCTTGTTTAAGCATTTTATAATAGTTGCTTTAAGGTCTTAGGTAATTTCAACATGCGTGTGATCTCATTTGTCTCTGTTGACTGTCTCTTCCCATGGGAATTGAAATGTTTGCAATTCTTCATATACTAATTTTGGATTGTCTACTGGACATTTTGAATATCATGTCATGAGAATTGGGGTATTATCTGAATATGCCAATTAGTGATACTTCAAATACTGATGTTCTTTTGTCTTCCTTCTGCTGATACTATATTTACTTTTCAGAGACCTCAGATAACAGACTGTGCTATGCATTCTGGCCAGGTTTTATAGTTGCATTCAGTGGGAGTGAAAGATTAGTACACGTTTACTTTACTTTCTTGAACTTATGGAGTATAACTCTATGAACTATTTTAAAGTCCTCATTTACTATTCTATCATCTGTCATTTTGGGGTATATTTCTCTTGACTGATTTTTCTCCTTTTTATGGATTTTATTTTCCTGATTTTTTTTGTCTGGCAATTTTTTTATTGGTTGCTGGATGTTGTGGATTTTTACATTTGGGTTGCTGGATTTTGTTGACTTCCTTTAAACAGAGTTGGACTTTGTTCTGGAATGCAGTTAAATAACTTGAAATCAATTTGATCACACTGAAACTTGTTTTTAAGCTTTATGAGGGCAAGTAAGAACAGACTTGTGTCAAGGATTAATTAAGTCCTAGTGCTAAGATGATGCCTTGTATATTATGAGGTCTTTCTACTGTGGCTAATGGGAGCCCAAACTAGTATGGCCCTATGTGAGCCTTGAAAGTAATTTGGCTTACGGTTTTCTGGTGGTTCTTTATCCGGAAGTAACTTCCTTCGGTATATGCACCCCATCAGTACTGAGCCTAGAACTTTTGAGGAGACTCATCTGCGTATTTCAGCTCCCCCTTCTCTAGGACTTCATCCTATAAATTCCAGCCATTTTGGCCTCCTTAAACTCCTATCTGTCGTCTCAACTCAGCAAGACTTCTGGGTTCTGTTTGGGAATTTCCGTCTAGATATTCGAGGTATATTTTGAGCTCAGCTTGTTTACCTTGAATTTTGAGTCACAGCCTCATCCTGCCTGTTTTCTGGTATCTGAATATTTCTGTTTCATAAATTTTGTCCAGTTATCTAGTTGTTAAGGCAGTAGGGTCAAAACAGTCCCTGTTATGCCATTAAGTCAAAGGTGGAAGTCACTTACCTTCTCTGAGCCTCAGTTTTCTCATTTGTAAAATGAGGATGATAATGGTACCTATTCCCTAGAGTTGTATTAAAGGAGACCATTAATGCCTGGTATGTCCTATACAGTATTCGAAACGGTACTTATACAATGTTTGAAACATACTTATATAATATTTGAAATGTACTTATACATACTTATACTAAAAAAAAATCATTTGCTGTTTGGGCATCCTAAATTTTCCAGGAACTCTATTCATGACTAATTATAAAAGGAGGATGCAGTAACTTTGCACATTTCTTCTTTGCTTGTCACATGTATGTATGTATTTGTATGTATAACCATGTTCTCTTTTCTTCTTATTGTTTCTTGATTTATAAGTTGTTACACAATATCCAGTGGAACTCTAGCTAAATGTGAGGATAAATTAAAATAGCTAGCTGTGGATACAGTGGCTCTTGGGAGCGGGTGACCTCATTTTGGGGAGAGGGTGAGAACTTTGAATAAAGGATAGATGCAACTTATTTGATTAACAAGGGGAAGCCCGCTCTAACACGGCTTCTCCACCAGGCGGTGCAGTGTGAAGATTTGCCAGTAGAGGGCGCCGGAGGGACGCTGCAGGGCCACAGCGGTGAGAAGGCGTTTCACTGTTTCCCCGTTATCCTTCCTTTCTCTTTCACGCAGGAGCCCACCGTTCGGTTTTTGGGTGGCTCAGCCTCATCTAGCCTCCTTGACTGACCAGCTCCAGCTTGGCACTCAAGCCCACCCGGAAGCCACTTCCACAGAATTCCACCTCCCTCACCTCTGGCCCTGGCAAGCCCCTTCCATGCACCAGACTTGCCTGGCCCAGGCCCTCTGGCAAGGGGCTGGGTGACCTGTCAGCTGGATTCTGGCTCATGCTCCTGGGGCAGCCTCCTCTCTCCGATTACATCTTTTCCCTTCTAAACCATTCATTCATTCACTCATTCAAGTATTTGTCGATCACTTACTACATGTCAGGCAGTATTCTAGTGAACATTTGTGTATTAGTCTTTGTGTAGATATATGTTGTCTTTGGGGTAAATACCTTGGGATGGAAGGACTGATCACACGGCAGATGTATTAGTTGCTTAACTTTAGGATGTACAATATTGCTTTCCCATAAGCAGCGTGGAAACAGACGTAGACACAGAAATGAACACAACAAATCCCTTCCCTCGTGGAGCTTACATTTAAGAAAGAAAGATATATATAAAAAACAATATATATATAAAACAAATTTATACACATAAAAGATAATAATAGATAATGGTAAGCTGTGATAGGAAATTTGAATTTGTCTCCAAGTTTTGAAATTTACATAAGCAGATATATGCTATACATCTCTTTTGGCTACATTTTTTCATTCAACATTATGTTTTTGAGATCTAGCCATGATCATATATAGATCTAGTTCATTTATCCTAATAGCTGAATAGTCCATCACATAAATGTACCACAAAATACTTATGGCATATACTAGGCATTCAGGCTGTTTCCAGCTTTTTGCTACTACAAATAATGGAGCAGTCAGCAAATAACGACAATCTAAATAATATTCAGTGATGGAACTGCAGGGTCAAGAGGAATGCACGTTTTCCATTTTACTGCCCTCTAGTGTGGCTGCATGAAATCACATGCCCGCTCGAGTGTGGGGTCCTATTTCCCTGAGTCTTACCACACTTGATACCGTCAAGCTATTCCGTTTTCACCACACGACTCTTACGCAACCCTCCCTCATGTAATGCAGGCAAGGAGCGCGAGTGGGCCAGACAGCAGGTAAGTCCTCCATTTCAATACATGTTGTGTCTTCCTCCTGCCACTGGGCAGAGGAAAGAGACTTGTTCACTCTTATTTTCTCTAATGCATACACATAGGGGTCTTCTCCAGTTCTGTGGTGAATTTGGTGAAGTGCTTGAGCCTCAGTTTCCCAGGCAGTGTCACTGAATAGTCACTATGCCCATTGGTGAGCTGGTAAATTTAACACCTGACACAAAGTGAGGAGAGGGGAAACCCTCATTTGTAGCGTTTACCATTTTCTATGGTGTAAATACTCCCGCCATGGCCGATTTCAAGCTACCAAGGTGCAACAGTGAACACAGAAGTGGGAGGAGATGACTCGACTATCAGTTCTGGCGAGCTGGTACAAGCAAGCTCCAGCCCACCACTGATTGAGGTATTGGCAAATGCCCTCCCTGTTTCTTAATTCTCTGGTCCGAGTAGGTGAGAGTCGACTCCTGTGCTTCTGTATGAGTAGACAGTGACACCTAGTGGCAAAGTCAAGCAAATCCCTGGCCATGTAAAGAAAGGCCCAGAGCAGGTATGTCCAATCCACAGCAGGACAGCTAGTAATGCGGCCCCACAAAATCGTTCAACATCAAGTGTAGCATTTATTTTCTTCATGACCCATGCATAGTTCCATTTTTGAAGTTCACAGTCACGCCTTATTCGTGACACTTTTTGGCAGCGCACACATTTGTGAGCAGCTGTTTTCAGTTATGAAGCACACACAGAGCAAAATCCAAACATTTCTGACAAGCATCTTGAGAACTCACTAAGAATGTGATCACTTCCATCGAACCAGACATTGATAGATTAGTTTTACGAAAACAAGGTCAAATTTCCCACCAGTTTTATACTCTTCTCATTGTTCTAAACTTTATAATAAAAATATTAAAAAGGAAATCTTATGTATATACACTAACTGTATTATATAATTTATGTGCAGCCCAAGACAATTCCTCTTTACTCGATGTGACCCAGGAAAGCCAAAAGATTAGGTAATACCAGCCTAAAGTATGCAAAAAGGAGTAAGAAATATTCCTCCTTTCATCCCCTCCCCCCAGAGTTTCTCTCCTCTTTCTCAACCAGCCCTGGGACCCAACATCTCCAGCGAAGACTCAATGCCTGTTCTGTGCCTACAGGGGGGCCCTGCAGTTCTCCCTCTATATGGGGGCTGGGGTGCAGTGGCTTGGCTCCTGGGGTTGGAATAAGCAGTGACCTTACAGAGCAGTCTTTTCCTCTGCCTGCCTGCAGACCACCATCTGCCCCCTGGTTGCATTCCTAGAACAAGAGTTTCTCAGCTGGTGTGATTAGAGGCTCTTGCTCACGAAGAGTACCTCTGCCTGGGTCCTGTAATTTGGCCCCATATCTCAGAGCCTTTGGCAGGCTTCTCTTTGCTTCCCAAATCTCAGCGGCCTAAGGCAGTACCAGTCAACTTGTAGTAGGGTAGGTGGAGATGGAGAAATAAGGGTGGCCCTTGCAATGACAAAACCATTACACTTAGCCTATGGTCACCAAAACCCCTTTTGCTGACCACCAAAGATTCTTTTTTTTATTTTTGAGTTGAAGTCTCACTCCGTCGCCCAGCGCTGACCTGCTGGGTTCCAGCGATCCTTCTGCCTCAGCCTTCCAAGTAGCTGGAACTACAGGCGCGCGCTACCACATCTGACTTTACCACAGGGTATTCTTAAAGAAGGCATCTGTTTAGCCCAGGAATCCATTTTCCAGACCCCGAAAAGGACAGTGAGAGAAAAGATTAATTCAAACATAAATGTCCTGGCTGCTGCTTCTACAGGCCGGCTCCTGCTGCATCCTCGGGCACCCACCCCCTACCCTGACCTTCTCCTGCAGACCTGCTCCAGCCCACCCACATCCCCAACAATGACAGGCTGGAGTGTGGGTAGACCTGCTCTGGCTCCCACTCCCTGGCCAGTTTCCCAGCCTCAGCAGGCCTCATGTCCCTGCAAAGCCATGCTCTGTAGGAAAAGTCTGAATCTCGGCCTTGTTTAGGGTCCCTCTCCTGATATCTTAGTTCTTTCACCGCCAGCATCCCTCGGCAGATGCAGTAGCTGCTTTCTGAATTTGCTACAGTGTCACTCGATGGTCATGATGCCCACCGGCGTGATGGTAAATGTTTAACAACGAACAGAGTGGGGAAGGAAGGAGCCCTAATTTGTAGCATTTGCCAGTTTGCTTTCAGTTCTTTCTTATGTTTTTCACAAGTTAACGATTCTTTATAGTTTAACAACTCTTGAAAAGGTTCCTGTTCAAATTACTGGTATGGTGTGTCTCCTGACTCCACACTGAATGACACAGTAACTCAGTATCAAAGGATGGCCTAGAAACAGGGTCACCTCCAAACTGTTGCTATAATTGACCTAAAACCCACACCAAAATGAAAATAGCTTCTTTCAAGGATAAGTGGGAGATGGGGAATGGGAGATGCCATCAGGGTAGGGTAGTTCAGGGTGTATAGATACACCTCACTCTAGCCAGACCTAAAGAGAACAGGGGATTCTTGATTCAAACATAAATCCCCTGGTATAGGTAGAAATCAATTACCATTATTAGCTAAAGGGAGACCTGGGGTGTTCTTTATCAGACTTCTTAATTTATTTTATTTTATTTTATTTTTTGAGTTGGAGTCTCACTCTGTCAATCAGACTAAAGTGCAGTGGCCACTCCCTGCCACCGCAGCCTTGACCTGCTGGGCTCCAGCGATACTTCCACCTCAGCCTTCCAAGTAGCTGGAACTATAGGTGCACTCCCGGCTAATTTTTTGATTTATTGTAGAGATGAGGTCTCGCCAAGTTGCCCAGGCGGGTCTCGAACCCTCGGGCTCAGGCAATTCACTCACCTCGGCCTCCCAAGGTGCGGGATTACAGGCTGAGCCACCAAGCCCGGCTAGAAATAATTTTAAAACACAATGTAATAGCCTGTAATAGTGGGCTTGACATAAGCAACTCCATTTTGTAACAAATCCTCCATCTTAACCCAGAGATGACCCTCCTGCGTAACCGTCCCGTAATCACAAGCCCACACTCTTGTTCCCTTCAGTGCTTGGAAACTCCCGCAAATTCTGTAGCTATCTGTACGCTTTCACAACCAAATGTTCTGCCAAAAATGTAATCATAACTGTACAGCTTTTGTGGTTTTTCTCTTTATAAACCCCCTGCTCACTCTGTTCAGGGTTGAGAGTTCTTTATGGCACTAGCCTGCTCTCAACCGCTGGCTAATAAAGGACTCAAATTCAACTTTCTGCATGTTTGTGATACCTTTCTCGCACTTTAGCTATAACAACAATATATATTATAAAATTGTTTTTAAGTCACTGGACATCAGGCAATGAAATATATTGGTCTATGAAAGAGGAGAAAAAAAAACCAAGGTGAGCCCTATGATTGCCCTAGATTACTGCATGGAGAGTTTCCAGGCTGAGGCTCAAGGAGTGGAGAATGCAGTCAGAGCCCAGTGGTCTCCCTGAGTTTAAGAAATAGAGTTGTTCAGGATCTCAAGCAGCTGGAATTCATAGGGCAGATTGTCAAAGAGGAGAAAGCTGAACAGAAAGAGAACTCTAAAAATATGAGGATTCAAGTATACTGCCGAGTAGTGATTAGTATATGCATGTGAAGAAACTATCTGAGGCCAACAAAAAAACTACCTGAAAGTATTAAAAAGAACAATCCCCAGAGAATTTTCAGGACTGACCGTAATGCCTGCACTGATCAACAAGCATGGAAAGCCTTAAAATTCATGAAGCATTAGGTAGAGTACTCAGAAGAGTTTGTCTGAGTAGTGGACAGATCAATCCTAGAAAGTGTGGAGAAATTAACCCTGTGGTCTCATTAAAAAATTTTAAAAGCAAGCCTGGAATAGATTAAACTGGTTCCAAGTAATTTAACCATGTACTAAAATAAGACTCACTATTTCCAGGAATGGAAAATTATCTAGCACTCAAAAAGACAGGTAAAGAAGTAGGAAAATATCACCACATGGAATGTACTCCAAGATTGATCACATCCTTGGTCATAAATCAAGTGTAAACAAATTCCAGGCTGGGCTCGGTGGCTCAGCCTGTAATCCAGTGCCTTGGGAGGCCGAGGTGAGAGAATTGCCTGAGCCCGCGGGTTCGAGACCCACCTGGGCAACTTGGCAAGACCTCATCTCTACAATAAATCAAAAAATTAGCCAGGCATGGTAGCGCGCGCCTGTAGTTCCAGCTACTTGGAAGGCTGAGTGGAAGGATCGCCGGAGCCCAGCAGGTCGAGGCTGCAGTGGCCGGGAGCGGCCACTGCACTCCAGTCTGGGTGACAGAGTGAGACTCCAACTCAAAAAAAAAAAAAAAAAATTATGTATTTATTCTTACATGTTTAAACTTCAGTCACCTTTAAAGTACTCGCCATTTGATGTAATACACCTACTGAGACACTCCACTGCTCAAAACAGTTTATGAACTCATCAATTTTGATGCCTTTGAGTGCTTCTGTCATTTTTTGTTTCACCTCTTCCACAAAAATGTTTCCCTTTGAGGATTTTTTTTTTTGTCCAGGGAAACAAACAAAAAAATGTTGCTTGGGAAGAGATCCGGTAAATAGGGAGAATGGGGCACGGGTAGTCATGTCTTTTCGGATCAAAACTTCTGAACATTCAGCCCAGTGTGGGCAGGCATGTTGTCATTGTGAAAGATACAGTCATCTGTTTGCCACAACTCAGAACGTTTCTTCTACGAATAGTGACACAACCTTTTCAAAGCTTCCAGATAAAAACATTGATTGACTGTTTAATCTGGAACAAATTACAAGTGTACTACAAGGGACCCGCCCTCCAAAATGTAATTTTGGGTTTTTGGGGGGGTCCCGCCTGTATAGCCAGAATCTACACATAGTGTATTTTATTGTCCTCTAATGAAAGGAAATAAACTTCAAATACACACATTAATTGAGTAAAACCAAACTATATGCTGTCTAGGGATATATGCCTAAATTTGAAAATTATAAAGTAATGCAGAGGATTCATTAGGTAATCTTGGGATAGCAATTGGACTTTTTATTTTTGGTTATGTGTGTGTGAGTGTGTGTGTGTGTATGTGTGTGTGTGTGTGTGTGTGTGTAATGGGAGTGGAGAGTAAAAAAAACAAAAAATCTAAGTAAACTTGTAAATGTTCTATTTTACAAGTTGTTAGTAGAAAATAGGTGCTATATATAACTTTATTCTTTAAAGAAGATGTATCCACATATCTCAGAATTTTTTAAAATATGGAATAAATTACTGGGTTTCTTTATTGAAGGGTGATAAATTTATTCTATTTCCACATCCTTTACTAACACCAAAAAAAGCAATTGATTTTCATGTAGTGTTCACATATTTGAATAATCTTTAAAATCCCTTATAGTTTTGCAGTGCTTTTAGAGTTACTTTGATGGATATATATTTAAAATAAAATCATATGTAATTCTTTAAAAAATTAAATTAGTTCTTTATATAAGTTAATACTAGAACAAATTTGAATAAGAAAATCTGCCAGAATCTGTAGTTTATTATGTTATCTAATCTAATATTGTATTCTGTAACTAGAATTCTGAAGACAGTGAATTTGAAATGCACACAAACAAAATTTAATAGCTAATCCAACTCTCTGTCCCACTCCAAAGTGTCTATGTCTACTTACTCTTATTTTGGCCAATAATGGCCATGTTTAGATTTCCTCTATATTTGAATCAATAAAAACCTAAGAACAAACAAATTTTTTATTGTTTCTACAAAATATTGAGTACAAAGAAAACAAGGCATATTAACATTATATATATATGTATATATATATATATATATAGACACGATTGTTTCAGTAAGATTGATAAGTAATAAAATATTACAATAATACACATATGGTACAGTAGATTTATATGAAAACTTATGGGAGCAGAAATAGGTTTGTCTAACTAAAATTGGAGTAGTTAAGGATATCATCACAAAGAAAATGATAAACGAAGTTTGAAAGACAAGCTATAATTTGTTGGACAGATAATTTGGGAATAGCATTCTGCATAAAGAGAAATGTGCACTAGAATAGGCATTGCAGTTAGTACTGCAAATGGTTGCATTGAGTGATATGACTGAATAATGGGTGTACTATAGGAGAGGTCTAGAGACAGGGCTGTTCGTAGCTATCGTGTGTATATACACATCTGATGTTTCATGTTGAGTATTTGACTTTTACACTTTTTCTTAATCTTTTTGGTTCCTTTGTTTCTCACTAATTACATCAATAAATGAAGAGAAAAAAGAAAGCTGACTGCATATTTTCATCACCCAAACTTGGTCTTTCTAAGAGTACTGTATGTAGTCTTTAAGTATGAATATTCATATCCATACATAACATCTAGTCAGTGTGACTATGCATCCAAGTCTACAATAAACATTTACAAACATCGAATTTAGTTATTCTAATGATCTTTGCATTTTATGGATAAGGAAAATTATTTTTAAAAATTATTAAAAATGAAACAAACTAGCCGGGCTCGGTGGCTCAGCCTGTAATCCCGCGCCTTTGGGAGGCTGAGGTGAGTGGATTGCCTGAGCCTGCGGGTTCGAGACCCGCCTGGGCAACTTGGCGAGACTTCATCTCTACAATAAATCAAAAATTAGCCAGGAGTGGTAGCACGCGCCTGTAGTTCCAGCTACCTGGAAGGCTGAGACGGAAGGATCACTGGAGCCTAGCAGGTCGAGGCTGCGGTGGCTATGAGCGGCCACTGCACTACCGTCTGGGCTACAGAGTGAGACTCCAACTCAAAAAAAAAAAAAAAGAAAAATGAAACAAACTTCCCCAAAAAGTGTTTTTACTCACTGGAGGTTTAATTAAAATATTTGTGGGAAAAAAGAGTGTTATTCTTTCTCATTATTTATCCAAATAGTAATTTATTCAATTTTAGTACTTTAGTCCTCAGAGCATTTTTTTCCCCCTAGGATATCAGAAAAGAGGTGGTGAAACTGATACAATTCCTGGATAGGAAGCCATCAAAGGAGCTTGTGGACAAGATTGTACAGCATACTTCATTCCAGGAGATGAAGAACAATCCATGTACCAATTATACAACATTACCAGAGGAAGTCATGAACCATAAAGTGTCACCCTTCATGAGAAAAGGTGAGAACATCATGTGATTTGCCGCTACATCATGAGGTGTCACAAGCTGACATCGTTATAGGCAAAAATCTAGTGAGGTCTATTCATGCATATGAACCCATTTATGTTTTCCTCAGTATTCTCTCACATTTTGAGCACCTTCTTTATTGGGTTGTCCATTTTGCAGAGGGATACAACACCACGACTACCACTAAATTGTGATTACTTGCTGCTTTTATATAGTTTCCTTAAGTTCTAATCATAAACTCAGGAGAAAGGCTCTATTATTATCTCATTTTCAGATGAGGAAATAAGCTTAGAATAATTAATCAATTTTTTTTAAAAGTGGCAAACACTTTTCAAGAGAAAGTGGCAAAGTTAGGAATTCAAATACAGCTTTGTCTAGCAAAAATATCACATACAAGGAGGCAAAACTTTATTTGGAAAGAGGAATGGCCTGATAAGATACAGTCAGTTTACATGTCTTAGGTCACATAAAATATTGAGTATTGGGACATCTGTCTTACCAATATATGAGAAAGTAGAAAGAGAATACAAAAAGTCTTGCTCTTTGAATCTTGTTATCAGTCAGAGAGTCAGGGAATTTTTTTTAAATAACAAGAATAACATTCCTGCCACTGGACAAAAACAGGGAACCGCTACAAAGAGAGTCTACTCTCAACTCTCAAATTATATTTTAATTGTCTACTCTTTACATTATCTGTTTCCTTTTCCAAAATGTCTACATACATAGCCAAGATAAAGCAGAGGCCTTAAAATAATTGTCATGCTTGCGAAGGGTAATTTACTGCTATACCCTCAGACCCCACTGATTTTTAGGGTACACAGTTTCTATCTTCTGTTTCTTAGGTTATTTCAGTGGGAAAGTTTAGAACTCCTTGGACTCAGAGCAAGTAAACAGACTGAGTTAAAATGAAGGGTGACTTCCTTCTGCTAGGGCAGTGTTGAAAGTGTGAAAAAGAAGAGCCTGCTATTATAATTACCCAGATGGAAAACACTATCTAACCGGCAGTAGCAAGAGAAGTGGAGAGAAGGCAGTGAATATAAAGAAATCCTGAATATAAATCATGACTTAGATGTTGTGGTTAAGGGAATAAAGCCCAAATTTATGCCTTGGATACCTGGTGTTTCCACTGAACAGGCTATTTTGATGTACATACAGAAAACAATATGATAGGGAATATGATGAGTTTATTTTTGAATTAATGAGTTTGGAATACTTGGACAACATCCAGGTGTCAATGTGTGTAGGCCATTGTTAAGATGTCATTTAATATCTTGGGAGTGGATAAAATATGGGTCTCATCCTGGGAGACCTAACTTTCTCATTTGTGAGAAGAAAAATAAAATTAAGTAGCATAAGAGAGAAAAAAAATCAGAGAATTGAATTTGCTATTTTTAAACCAGTTAGGACAAATCCATCTTTGTAAACTCAAATAAGTATATTATTTATGACATACGCATTATTCCTAAAACTGAGAATCACGAGAACTGTATTTGAGTGTTGAAGAAAACCTCATGATTCTTTCTTGGAGACTTAAAATTTAGCCTTCTTTCTCTTTTGTTTCAGGGATTACAGGGGACTGGAAGAATCACTTTACAGTAGCCCTAAATGAAAGATTTGATACACACTATGAGCAACAAATGAAGGAATCTACACTGAAGTTTCGAACTGAGATCTAAGAAGGACTTTCTTTTCTTAACACAAAAGATTAAAGATTTCTTGTCAGCATTCTTCACTTTTTCTTATTTTAGATTCGTAGAGGAGCCATGTGAAGGACCATGAGTCAGGTTCCCATGTTTGTTTAGTTTTGTTCATATTAATGATACATGAGGATATTTTTCCCTGCTGTCGTCTTTTAAACTGTTTTCCTTTTCTTTTACTTCCTCTTCTTCATATATATATACATTTTTTTTACAAATACTATACAAAGCTATAATCTATGGGAATGATGTAGGAACACAGTTCATTTTGTTAGAGATTCATTAAAAATAAATAAGCATTTCAAACTTTTTTTGATTTTTTAAATTTACTAGGACTTTTAGGATATACATATATAGGCATACATGTATATTACATGAAATTGGGAGACCCCAGAAGAAAAAAATTTAAAAAATAAAAATGTTAGGGGTATAACTATAGCTATGATTTTATTTTCCTTTCCACAAAAAAACTTAATCTGGAAATTGACTTAGCTTAGTGTAAATTTTTAAACATAAAGAACTGATTTCCAGAAGTCTATTAATAATTCCAGTGTTATATATGCTTGAATGCTTTCAGCTAATTTTAAATATTTATCCTTTAAAGTTTCTTCTGCTCTATTTACAATGCAAAGAATGTAAGTGCTGTAAAGTAAAGCTTTGAAGATTGTGATATTTGCAATAAAGTAGTACAAAAACAGATGGAAAAGAATAACTCATTTTTTAATGTTTATGTCTTCAGTTTTAAAAATTCTATTCATTTTCTGTACTATGCTTTTAATATTGTTTATGTCTTCTATTTTTAAAATTATATTTTGTGTGTACTACTGCTTCCTTTCACTAACGCAGAGAAATCACAAGATCCTGACAAACTTACTATGAGTCTTTAGCAGAAAACTTACTTCCTTAATTTCTAGGCCAAAAGGCCAAAACTAGATAGAAATCTATATTATTTACTTTTTTACTTTGTGGAGAAAAGTTCAGGGGTTCTCAGGAACTTGTTCAATACTTATGGCTTTTCAGAATAAAAATCATTTTTTAAAAGTGTACCATATTTATGCATTATGCAAAAATTAGAGTCTTGAAAAATGTTAAGATTTTGTTGAGGACAGTGAGAGAGTGATCAGAATCAATCCCTGAGAACAATTATTTTTATATTTCTATTTTGTCATGATTTTTAAAATTTAACATTATAGTGTATAATAGCAAGTTTTTTGTTGTGTACTTTGTAAAACTCATAGTTGATACTGCCCACATCATAGTTGATGCGTGAAAACCTTATGTATATTTCTGACAGCATTCCCTAGTGGAGCAACATATTTCAAGTTAGCCTGATTGAAATTTTGGGAAATTACATCTTCCCATAGCTTGTCCAGAAATTGCTATAACTTATTTGGGAAAAGAAAGGGTCTGGGATCTAGCTTCATTGTCAAATAGGATCTTCAACTCCCTTGTTTTTTTTTTTTTTTTTGACATCTTTACTGGGTTGGCCTTAGAGTCTGGGTGGACTAGGGACAAGGAGGACCTTGAACAGTATCATGTAGTGATGGGTACAGGGGTGGTCAATGTAGTTACAGATTTTTGGTACTTCAGTGTTTAAATTTCCTAATAATTACATCTCTAGAATAATTCCTTCATTCTTAGTTAGATACATAGAAACACTTTTTAAATGTTTGTTATCTGACTGGATGATTGATGCCACTTGCTATGGTTTGATTGTGTCCCTCAAAAATGTATGCATTGGAAACAATTCCTCTGCCTTCATGAGTGGATTAATGGATGACTGAGAGCTCTGCCCTCATAAATGGATTGATGTTGCTATCACAGGAGTGAGTTCATTATTGTCAAAGTGGCTTTACTATAAAAATAAGTTCTCTTTGGCTCTTGCTTTCACTATATAATGCCTTCTGCTTGGTAATGATACTGCAAGAAGGCCCTTGCCAGATACCAGCCCTATGCTCTTGGGTTTCCCAGTTTCCAAACTGTCATCCAAATAAACTTCTGTGAGTTTCTGTTTGTTTGTTTTTATAAACCCCAGTTTGTGATATTCTGTTTGGCAACAGAAAATAGACAAATACATTATTTTAAGATGAGGAAGTCCTCGGGAAGAATTTTTGAGGGTGGTAGTTGCTCGTAACTGGAACCATACCATGGAGCACTTTTATGTGATTAAATTATCTGTGAATGCAATTTGAACAACAAATAAGTAGTACTAGACTATAACCCACAGAATAAAATACGTATGCATGAATCTATGTTGATATAAATAAATGATTAAATACCTAAATGGGAAAAATAAACATTCCATACAGAAGAATCCCAGCTACTTATATATAGTTCTCCATCCTAATCCTTAAGTGTGAGATTCATATAGTGACTTACTTGTAAAGAGTATGGAAAAGGCAAAGAATGTGATGTGGAAGAAAGAGTAACTTTAGAGTGGGGAAACCTGAAAAACCCCGCTTCAGACAGGTGGTCCAGGTTAACATCAGTGATAAGATATGTGGATAACAGGTACTCTTGATATGTGGTAAAAATGACACTTTACTTCAGAAGTAAATTTTTCTTCCTCCCCAAAACCTATGACCATTGAAGAACATTAAGTTTTTGTTTTTGTTTTTTTTTGAGTTGGAGTCTCACTCTGTTGCCCAGAGTGGAGTGCAGTGGCCGGTCTTGGTCAACGCAGCCTCGACATGCTGGGCTCCGGCGATCCTTCCACCTCAGCCTTCCAAGTAGCTGGAACTACAGGTGCACGCTACCACGCCCAGCTAATTTTTGATTTATTGTAGAGATGAGGTTTTGCCAAGTTGCCCAGGCGGGTCTCGAACCCGTGGGCTCAGGCACTCCACTCACCTCAACCTCCCAAGGCGCGGGATTACAGGCTGAACCACTGAGCCCGGCTGAGAAAAAATCTTAACCAAAGTCTTTCTACTAGAGTCAAAGAAAATATAGATAAAATAGGGCAATGATTATTTATCAACGTTAATATAATCAGTTATTCTTGTCTTCTCTTATCTTTTTAGAGTTTCTTAATAATCAGAACTTTGGGCATCTATTTGACACCCTGCAGAAAGAACTGGAGGATCAAGAGTTCAAGTACTTCCTAGTTTCACTCTTAACCTCCTGTCACACCTAAAGCCCAGTCTGTCATTCATTTTCTTCTATGGAGATGCTGAATTCATCACATGACACTCACATGAAGGCTTCTGACATTCTTAATGTTTGGCTAAAAGTGTCAGAATCATGTGATACTTTTGCCCATGACAAGAAACATAAAAAAAAGTTTTAAAGCTCATCCATAGTACAGACATACTGCCCAAGCTTGTATACTTAGAAAAAACTAGGAAACAAGCCCTGAGAAAATTCAGTCTTGTCAGAGCCAGGGTAGTAGTGTTGATGAAATCCACTATAATACCCTTCTTTCAAAAATCCATAGTTTTGTTCCATGTACAATACAATTTTAAACTATTGGATGTTTTTCCGTCTATTTCAATCTTTCTTATGTCTTCATATACTGTGTGTATAGTAATTTTTTTAACATATGTATATATGTACACACATATATGAATTATACACACATAGGTTCTGTAAAATTTGTAAAATTTATGTACAAGATATGTATTTTATAAATATTTATTCCTATAGAAAAGTTTTTAAAATCTTGTGTTTCACAAATCAAATTGGCAATTCTTTTAAAATAATAATAATAATAATTAGGGTCTGAGAAAGTGGACTATCTAAAAAAATTGTTCAATGTGCTGTATGAATATCTTTAGTTTACCCCTCAGGACACGCTCTCCACTTTCTTTCATCCTCTTCTGTGCCCTGGGAGGCTGATATGCATAGATTGCATCACCAGAATTCTGAGTCCTCCAGTTTCTATTTGGCAAGAGATCTGAAGGAGAGAGGAGAATGAAGTCAAGTTGATATTTCCCTGGCTTTTTCTCATGAGGTCAAATCAAGTGTGCTTCATCTCTCAGTCAAATTAACTGGAAGGCTCTTATCACTTAATTCCCTTGTTTTCATTAAGAAACTTTTCCTTTAGCGATGTCTAGTGACTCTAAATCCTGAATCCCCATTTGCAATTATTTCAGAACATACATCTTCAATCTCTCCTGCAAGAGGTAAAGGTGAAGTCATGGTGAGAGACAGAACATTACTTACTGGCTGCAAGGCATGTGGACAGGTAAACTAGAAATCTTTAGTCTCTGTTTTATACACTGATCTATAAAAGTATCTAATTCCCTCGAATTGTTCTGCCTTTCTGTAATAGCTTTACAGTGGCATAACATTCAGACTGCCTCTTGGCTATCTCCCTGAAGCACACTATGAGAAAAAATCTTAAAGTCTTTCTACTAGAGTCAAAGAAAATATTTGTTTGGGATGTTCAGAGAAGATGTTGATACATTTATATCTTCATATTTTGTAAAATGAGAGGTTTCAACTTCTACTTCAAGTTTCATTATTGTGCTGCTTGATAGACTTGTATATTCAAAAATCTTGCCTCTTGTCAACAGCATGATTGAAGACAGAAACCAAAAGGATCCACATCATATGTTTTCATTGTATGAATAATTACAAGACTCTCAAATCAGTTATTTATATCAGGATGATGCAAAAGTAATTGCGGTTTCAGACTGTAAAGTTTAAATCATTATAACTAGGCTTAAACACATCTTTATTAATCAAAATAGGAACCATTGCAATCAATACATTTTTGCCAATGAGAAATCGTTTGTTTAGTCCTGAAGCATAAAAATCCATGCTTCAGGATTAAACAAACTCTTGGAGAGCATTTTCTTCATTCTGCTTGTTGTGAAAGTATTTTCCCTGCAAAAAATTGTTGAGATGCTTTAAGAAGTGGTAGTCGGTTGGTGAGCGATCAGGTGAATATAGAGGATGAGGAAAAACATTGTGGCCCAATTCATTCAACTTTTTTTTTTTTTTTTTT
>CAUYQG010013574.1:0-20915 GCA_963574415.1 Tarsius wallacei | reverse complement strand
TCTCAGTCTCCCCAGTAGCTGGCTGGAAGTGCATGCCATCAGCTTTTTTTTTGTAAGAGATGAGGTCTCACAAATCACCAAAACAATCCTCAGCAAAAACAAAACAAAACAAAAAACGAAGCAGGAGGTATCACACTCCCAGACTTTATACTTTATTATAAAGCTACAATAATCAAAAGTCTGGTATTGGTACAAAGATAGGCATATAGATTGATGGAACAGGATAGAGATTCCAGAAGCAAAGCCTCAATTTCTAAACCAACTCATTTTTGACAAAGCCTCCACTACCAACAACTGGGGAGAGGAGAACCTATTCAGTAAATGGTGCTGGGAAAACTGATAGAACACCAAAGAAGATTAAAACAAGACCCCTACCTATCCCTATACAGAAAAACCAACTCTAAATGGATCAAAGACCTAAATGTAAAGCCTCAAACTACAAGAACCTTAGAAAGTGCAGGAGACAGCCTTATGGAAATTGGAATTGGCAACGAATTCCTGACCAAAACTCCAAGTTCCCATGCCATAAGAGATAAGATAGACAAGTGGGACCTCATCAAACTGACAAGCTTCTGCAAAGCCAAAGAAACCATCCAGAGAGCAGGGAGACAGCCCACAGACTGGGAAAAAATATTTGCCAACTGTATGTCTGACAAAGATCTAACATCTAGGATCTACAAGGAACTCAAATGTGCTGAAAAGAATAAAACAAACAGTCCCATTACAAAGTGGGCAAAAATATGAGTAGACAGTTCTCAAAAGAAGATGTATGAGCAGCCAACAGATACATGGAAAAATGCTCAGCCTCACTAGTCATCAGAGAAATGCAAATTAAAACCACACTGAGATACCACATAACTCCAGTCAGGATGGCCATCATCAGTAACTCAAAAAACAACAGATGCTGGAGAGGATGTGGCAAAAATGGAACATTTCTACACTGTTGGTGGGAGTGTAAACTAGTACAACCTCTGTGGGAAACAGTGTGGCAATTCCTAAAAGATCTAAAAATCGACCTTCCATACAACCCCGCAATCCCCCTACTGTGAATATACTCTATTAAAAAAAAATACCTGCACATATATGTTTATTGCAGCATTATTCACAGTAGCAAGAACGTGGAACCAACCATGCTGCCCATCAAAAAAGGACTGAATAAAAAAAATGTGGTACATATACACAATAGAATATTGTGCAGTCATAAAGAAGAACAAAATCATGAACTTCACAGCAACCTAGATGGACTTAGAGTCTATAATACTGAGTGATCTTCCACAGAAACAAAGAACTGAGGATCACATGTTCTCACTCATAAGTGGACCTTGAACAACTATTGTAAGAAAAGGATTGGCAGTAGCAGGAAACTGTGGGGGGGGTGTGGAGAGGCAGGGAGGTGAGATTGGCAGTAGTTGAATCTGCCAGGGGAAGGCGGGGGTCACACCTCATCAACAAGGGTACCTGCATAATGAACATTTGTATACCTAACCCTGAATTGTACCCCACATCTTTAAAATGAAAAAAATAAAAGTTAAAAAAAAAAGGGATGAGGTCTCACTATGTTGCCCAGGCTGACTCGAACTCCTGGGCTCAAGCAATTCTCCCACCTCAGTCTCCCAAAGTGCTGGGATTAGAGAAATGACCCATCACACTCAGCCTGAGTTATATATTTGATACCTGTAACTATACAAGACCTGACTAATACAAAGTACTGTAGAAACTTTCACGTAGGATATAGTTTTGTTTTATTTTTATTTTATTTGTTTTTGTCCCTTCTAAAATGGACTAATTGAAGATCAAAGGTATTATAGGATTCTCTGACTAAACAGACAGTCTGGTTGTGAAATTATTTTAAACTTTCCCTTGAGATAATCTAGGAAGATAAACCTCTATTAATGAAACTACAAAATAGTTCTCTTTAAATTATGGTTATTAAACTAAGTATAAAAACAGCAATGAACTTTTTGCACTGAGTGTCATGACCACTGTTTTGAGTGTTGAGACATGTCTTGCCTCTCTCTGTCTATCTAGTAAATTATATTATTTTATTAATTTTTCTGCATCCATCTTGTATTCTGTCACCAAAATTCCCATGATGGTTTACCATGAGTTCTATCTCTAATTTAGTCATCACTACCTGTTCTTTTCCCACAAGTTCGTGTTTCATCTTTGTGTTGGTTATACATAGAGGGGGAATATATGCCATGTTCCTTGTGTGTTTATAAAAGGTTTTTTGTGAGCTTTTAGAACTTCCATTGTATTTCATCTCTAAGAATTGAACAATCTACATACGATTCTCTTATAACCATTTATAATGATATTGTCTTTTTTATAGTGGACTTACAAAATGTGTTATAGCTGAATCTGGCCTGTCTACAATTTCCTAATGTTATACATTTAATATCTGGGGGAAATTTCCCAAAAAAAAGAGGATGGACTATTTCTGTATTTCTCAAATCTGGTATTACATCAGCATTATCTTGTTGTACATGGAGTCTGGAATTTTTTTCTTCTGAGACCGTGATTCAGTGGATTTGCCATGCAGCTCAAGCACCTACTTTTCAAAAAGCTCCTCAGGTAATTCTAATACACTGTGTTTTGAACTACTGAACTCATGAATAAAAGTTCTAGAAAGATCCATAAATGAGAAATTTTCTTAAGGACGTAGAACTAGCTTCCTAACAACATACAACTAGCTTGGCTTGGGGAAAAGTTAGAATGAGAGTCCAGTGTATTAACTGCTAAATCAGGTCTCTATGATATCATGCTGTCTGAATCTCTATAGTGGTCATCTCTTACAGCTAACTGTTCAACATCCCTTATCCCTTCTACAAGTCAGAGAGAGAGGGAGAGTGAAGGAGAGAGAGGAAGAGTAGGAGTGAGAGGGAGAGAGAGAGAGAGATGGAGAGAGGTAGGGAATTCTCTGGATCCCTCTGAAGTCAGTTCCACTACTGGTCTTCTACTGGGCTTCCCAACTTCTCTCTTTCCTTAAGGTAACTTGAACTGAATGTCTGCCACTAAAGAAAGTGTCCTAAATAATATATACTCATTCCAAATTCTAAATAGAATAAAGACAGGACCCAAGTCTGATGAACTCAAACATACTGAGTTCTCATAGAAATTCTCTGCTACCATAATTAGTCAAGTATAGCGATAGGCCATGGTCAGTACTGACCAAGGACCCTACACATAAGACAGCAAAATAAAGGGGTTTACAGATCCAACAAGAATGGCACCAGCATGCCAGACTTAACCCATGGTTCTTGGGGGAAGAATATTCCCCCATGCCCATTAAATATCCTCCTAGGTATAGGCAGTTCACCATAAGGGATGGTGATCAAAGTCAGCAAGTTGATAGAGTCCTGCAAGAATATATGGGTCCTGCATAAGGCTAGAATAGAGATATTATATTTAGAAAGCCTGAAGAGCAGGAACCAGCTTTTGTCCCTTCTGGGATAAACAAGACTCCCTGGCATTGTATCTTTGGAGGATTGAAGGGGCAGAATGTATTCTTTTAAGTGCTGGGAGAAAATGTCCTTTGTCCAAGAGCATTCCTGAATGGGCACATTTACTCAGGAAGGTGAAATCTCCTGGGTTCTGGCTGGATGGCTTTGAGATAGAAAAAGGGATTGTTAAAACTGTTCTACATTAGAAATGTATATTTGATTTGGGTGAAAGAAGTGAGGAAAAACAGAGAAAAAATGAGTCTGCAGTATAAGAGAGAGAAGGATTGAGGGCTGAGATGCATGTCACCAACTGCTGGCCTTAGCAAAACCAGGGCAATGTGAAATTCCTAGGATGCTAGCTGAATGGCTTTTTAAAATGAGAATGACTAATATTTAATTTCCATTCATTTCATAAATTAATAATTTATAAATGTCATTGACTGTGTAGAATCAGAATGTAAACTCTTCACTCCACATCCACGACATCCCTGTTACACATGCCTATGAACTGTGTGAGGGGTGTTACAAGCACAGCCCACGCGACACCATCCCTGAAGCAACGGGAGCGCAAGTCTGCAGGTGCATTGCAGCAAGGCGGACAGCTCCCAAGGGGCAAGAAATCAGAGTGCAAGGTTACCGTGAAAGCATATGCTCTTTGGGATTCAGACATCTTAGAGGGAATATTCTACTTCCTATGGAAAGCAAGATAGGTTGGAACTAATTTTATTTGAATCTCAGAGGACAGGATGAGTGACTTCAGTTGTTATCTGGGTTATACCTAGAACATAACTGGCACTCAGTAATTCTTCCCGAATGACCTACTTCTAAGTGGATGCTTTGAAACTTTGGAAACCTACTTGCTTTTTACAGTAAAGAGTTGCCCTGAGTATTATATATTCTGTCAGTCATCTCTGCTACACTGTTTTAGGTGGAATCTGAAAGGCAGAAGGTTATCATTTTGCATCTATCATATTGACAACCTTTAATGATAATAAAATTTATTTTGATTACCCAGTGTTGTCTAGGATAAGAGAAAAATAGTCTGCTTCTAACCTGGCCATGGTAAAATCTTTCTGGATAGCAGTTCTATGAGAGCTATCAAAGACCTTAAAAGTATGAATTTTGACTAATAAATTCCACTCTAGGGTTTGCTGTAGGAAGCTCTCAGAGACACCTGCTGTGGAAATTCCTACATTAATGAATTGATTAAGTCCTGCCACATATCAAAGATAAAATACATATATTTTAAAGCGACTTTTAGAAGACTGTTTAATGATGTCAGAATTATTTTTATATAATATACTAAAAAATCTATAATGTATTGTGTGAATGTTTATGTGTACATATGTATGTATATATGTTCATAGACATAAAACTATAAATATGTTCATAGATGTAAAACTATCAATACATAAACATGTATATATATCTTTAATTTTAAAAATATCTGCAGTCTATATAAGAATAAATAAAAGACTAGAAGCATATACCTAATAATTTTAATATTAGTTTTGTTTAAGTGATGGAATGTTGAGTGATCCTTATTTGTGCTTTTCTTTGAGTTTTTAGCAATTCATATATGACATTTATGTGCTTGGAAGCTTTGTAATCAAAATCACCTCTAATATAATTTATAGTATGCATATAATAAAATAAAAACAATATTAAAGCTATAAATAAATATACCACTTTAAAGTGGGAAGATAGTGGGTTCCAGAAACGGAGGCTTGACTTCAGGCAATATTCCAGCTTCCTGACTTGGCAGAAAGCTTAGTTAGTCCAAGTATCTGTCAGGCATCTCAGCTACACTAATTCCAGTGGAGTCGGAAAGACAGGAGGATATCATTTTACATCTATCATATTGTCTTCATCTATCATATCTGTCTTCATCTTTCTATGAAAATGATACACTTTGGCATGATTTCTATTTTATCTAATTGATTTAAGTATATTTTCATGACAAAGTAAGCAATTAAAACATCTGCATTACAAAATATTAACAAACATAAATATATAAATTCTAATATGAATATTTCAACTCTCCCTCCCCAGTTTTCTTTATTTTATTATTATTTTAATGTTCGAGTTGTGAGGTACGTGGGAGGATTTGCTACATAAGTAAATTGCATGTGAGTGAGGTTTGAGCTTCTAGCGAGCCCTCTCTCTTCCGGTAGTGGGTATGGTACTCAATGGGTGGTTGTGTGCCACTCAGCCCCCTTTCTCCCCTCCTTCCTTTAGCAGTGCCCAACATTTGTTGTCCTGGCCTTTGTGCTCACATGCCTAATGTTTAGGACCTGCCCTATGAGTGAGAACATGTGATAGTTCACTTAGATTAATGGTGTCCAGTTGTGTCCATGTTGCTGCAAAGGACATGATTTTGTTCTTCTTTATGGTTGCTTAGTATTCCATCATGTATGCGTACCACATGTCTTTTATCCAGTCCATTTACGATGGGCATCTGGGTTGGGTCCGTGTTTTTGGTAGAATGGTGTATATTCTTCTGGGTATATTTCTGGAAGTGAGATGGCAGGATCATATGATAGCTCAATTTTTAGTTCTTTGATAAAATGCCACATTGCTTTCCACAAGGGTTGAACTAGCTTACATTTCCACCAACAGTGTAGACACATTCCCTTTTCTCCACAGCCTTGCCAACACCTGCTGTTTTTTTGGCTTTTTATTTACAGCCATCCTGACCAGTGTGAGGTGGTATTTCATTGTGATTTTGATTTGCATTTCTCTGATGATTAGTGATGTTGAGCATTTTTCATATCTTTGTTGGCTGCGTGGTTATCTTCCTTTGAGAAGCGTCTGTTCATACCCATGGCTCACTTTTTAATTTTTTTTTTAAGTTGGAGTCTCACTCCATTGCCCAGGCTGGAGTGCAGTGGCACACTCACGGCCACCCCAGTGTCGATCTGCTGGGCTCCGGCGATCCTTCTGCATGATTCACTTTTTAATGGAGTTATTTGTTCTTTTCCTGTCAATTCATTTGAGTCCCTTATAGATCCTGGATGTTAGACCTTTGTTGGATGCATAGCTTGCAAATATTTTTTCCCATTCTGTGGATTGTCTCTTTACTCTCCCAGTTTTTTAATCTACCCTCTTGATACATACATATACATATATGCAAACACACATATACCTCTCCTCTCCTCCTCTGATGTTATCATTATTAACATGTATGAATCTGAATTTATATGTATATGTAAATAGATAGGTGATTTAAATTGTAAATGCTACTTTTTGTCATGAACTTTTGTATTAATATTATATTATTTCCTGCCCATTTCTCCATATCAGTACATAGAGGTCTCTCTCATTGAAAAGTGTCTGCATATTATTTTATGATATTGATGCACTGGAATTTATCCCATCTTCCTACTATTGAATATGCAACTCTTTTTAATTCTCTGAAATAGTTTATGCGATGTAATAAATATCTATCTTTGGAAGAAGTTATAGAACTTAACCTATTTGAACCTATGCATGTCTTAGCAACAAATTTCTGAATGCTTTTCCACTTATTCTTCAGATATTAATTTGTGCCATCTTAATACTTCTTGAATCAATTAAGAATATTTATTTTGATGAGAGCTTTCCTCCTCACAATTCAAATATCTTTATATTTAAGAGAATTTCATGCCCTATGAATTAAAATGCAAGAAACTGAAACAGAATTCTAATTTACTCCCTTGTAGAACATCAGGGCTCTTTTACAGATTTTCCATATATAATTTCCTTCTGACTTCTGAATAATTTCTCTAATTCCTCAAGTTTTGATCTCTTTTTTTAATGGATATAATCAGTGCTAATCAGTACTTTCCTTTCTAACAGCCTTTTAAAACATGCTTATTGTATAATACTCTTACTCTATTATCAATCTCAAAATCAATTGGTAAAAGCTTTTTTTGGTGGGGTTTGGAGGGAAAATAGGAGGTCCTTGGTTATAGTCATGTATAAAATAGAGCTTGGTGTGTTAAGACCTGGTTCCCGGCTTCTCTTTGATGTCCATTCCTTACATTTTTCTACATGCAAATCTATAAGGAAACAACAAAACCTTGTACCAAAATCTCATATGTGTGTGTGTTTTTTTAAAATGTATGTCTGAGAAAAACGTTTTGACAAGATAATATTCACTCACTATTTATAAAATTTTTATTATCAGTTAATGTTTCTTTTCCTTCTTATTTTTGTTTATTCCTGTATTTTCTCCTTTTTCTGCCTAAGACTTGACATTCATGCCCATTTGTATATAAAATGTTTATATAGCAATGAGCTTTCAGACTTAAATATAAGAAAATTTTTCTGGGCATTTTGCCCATCACAAATTCTTATAACAAAGCTTGCAGCTTCAAGAGGTTGCTGTTTTGTTTTACTGGTACGTATCCTTGAGTAATTCTTTCAGACTAAGACTTTGATAAAATTCTAACTCCTTCCATGAAAAAAAAATGTTTTGTTAGAACATGAATTTCAGTTTGACAGAGAAAATATTCTGGATTTAAAATTATTTTTTTCTCACTGCTCTCTTATATTCATTGTTATTGAAAATAATCCTAATACTATTTAAATTTTTGTTTCTTGTAGACGTTTTGTTTAATTCTGTTTTTATTCCTCATTGTTTGTCATTTCAACTTTTAGAAAAATCCCTAGAATTCTGATGTTTCATCAAGATATTAAAAATGGGTATTTTTTGTTTCATTCATCCTCTGTCCATTGGGAAATTTTTCCTCACTATTTTCTTTCATCCCCTCTTTATCTCATTGAAACTTCTAAGTGAGTCTTCTTGTATCTATTATCTTTTCATGCTTGCATTTCATTCATTTAGCATTTTGCAGTGCATTTTCAGAAAATCCTTGTGCTTCTTTTTCCAACTCTTTAATTGTACCCATTCTTCTATTCAGTAAATTTTTTAAATTTCATAGAAATTGTTTCTTTAAAAAGAATTTTAAGGTCTTGAATGGGTTGTTATCCCAGTCTGTTTTTGTGATTAGGATGTTAATCCTCCCTGATCTCTTAGAGATCATTAATGTAAAGCATCTGCTGATTCCTCTCTTAACTCTCTTCCCCCTCACTCCCCCCACCCACCCCCGTTCTGGTGCTTTTCTTTTACTGTGTCAGTTTTCTTCAAATATTTGAAAATTGTCTGCTGACTATTCACATTACAATCTGAGAAGCCGATAAGGATTACAGGAGCTTGACTTTAACAGTTTGGAGAAAAGAGCAGAACAAGACTCTGGACAGGATGTACCATACCAGGCAGCTTGTCTGTTGCGGATAGAATACCCTGTTCCCCCTGGAATTTCTAACTGTCTGACACAAGGCCCACTGCCTTGTTCCAGCACTGAATAAATAGCACAGGATGAGGAAGGCTCAGAGACCACTCACCCAAACATCATAAATGTAGGTTCCCAAGGAGTCAATCAGATGAGCCTCAATTCACCCTCCTACTCCACTGACTCTGAACTTGAAACACAACCCAAACAACAGGCCTTGAGTCCTCTTGTGAATTTTTCTCTATTTTCCTTTGTTCTTATTTCTTTGCCAATTTGTTTCTGTTCTCCTATGTTTCACTTATGTATAAAACTTTTATGAATCTCCCTGTCTCTTTCTCTCTGTCTCTCTCTGTCTCTTGCCTCTCTCTCTCTCTCTCTCTCTCTCTCTCTCTCCCTCTCTCTCTCTCTCTCTCTGTCTCTCTGTCTCTCTTTCTCCCACCACCCCTCATTTCAAGGGATTTGGGACAGAAGAAGATGTTAGAGTCATGTGCTCGTCTTGGCCTCTGAATCCAAATTCCTCAGTAAGCATGTTGTGTATTTCACCCTTGGGTTCCCCTTGCTGAGATTGTCTCACTTATTTCTATTTTTAAAAGATACAGCAAGTCCATTTATAAAATCATCATAGTTCATTTTCAGAACCAGGTGCAATATAAATAAATATATAACCTTAAAGCATAGGCTCACATCTTCCTTGCAAGATTTTTGTGAGCATGAAATAGGACAATGTATAAAAGAACTCTGTAAAATATGGAGTGCTGTGTAAACATGATTAAAATAGTGACATTCATCTGCACTTTCTAGAAAGTATAAACCACAGTTTAATTTCTATTTTCTCATAGTGGGTAGTCTTCTATGCAACTAATTGGTGAATCAAAATTTGCTGAATTAATGATCGTATTCACATGAAATTTTATTTTTAAACATCTGAATTATGAGAGAAAGATTATATTTTATATTCATACTAAAAACACCTATCCATGAAGATAAAAATAAATATACAGTTTACATTTTTTCTACACTTGAGATGTATAAGTTGCCCAGTACCTCAAAATGTAACTATATGTTATATGTGGAGATAGGGTCCTTAAAGAGGTAATTGAGTTAAAATAAAATGTCTAGTGTGGGTCCTGGTTCAATACGACTGGTACCCTTATAAGAAGAGAAAACTTGGAGCACAGATTTGTTCACACTGATGAAAGACCATTTGAGGACACAGCAAGAAAGTAGGTGGTCATCTGAAAGCAAATGAGAAAGACCTCAGGAGAAACCAGATCTGCTGACACTTTGATCTTGAACTTCTAGCCTCCAGAACTTTGAGAAAATAAATGTATTATTTTAAACCACCCAGTCTGTGATAGTTTGCTATGACAGCCCTTGCTAACTAATACTGATGCACTACTGTGATTTAAGAGCAATGTCTCTTTTGAACCTCAAAACAGTAGGTGAAGTAGATATATTAATACTGCCTAACGTATACAGGCAGTAACTCAAGTTTAGACTTATTTACTATAGAGATAGTAACTCGCTAGGTAAGTAATGGAGCAAAATGTGTCTAACACCCCTGTCAGCACTCTTTAATGCTATTAGGCTTTGCATAAGTTTGGGGTGGCCAAACAAACACCAATGTGAGATATTTTTAAACTATGATAGAACACATAACATCAAACTTACCATCTTAACCACTTTTAATTGTATAGTTCAGTAGCATTAAGCACGTTCACTTGAATGTGCAACTAATCTTCAGAATTCATTTCATCTTGCAAAACTGAAACACTATTCCTACTAAACAACTCCTCATTCTCCTCTTTGCCTAGCCCCAAGCAATTTCCATTCTAATTTTTATCTCTACAAATTTGTCTACTTTAACTGCTTCATATGAGTGGAATCAAACAGTATTTGTCTTTTGGTGACTGACTTATTTCCATGTAGCATATATCCTCAAGGTTTATCCATGGTGAAGCATCTGTCAGAATTGTCTTCCTTTTTCCGGCTGAGTGATGCTCTACTGTATGTATATTCTACCTTTAGTTTATTCACTCATTTGTCAATGAACACATGAGTTACCTCCACCTTTTGGCTATTGTGAATGATGTTGCTATGAATATAAGTATACTAATATCTCTTTGGGACCCTGTTTTCAATTATTTGAGGCATATATGCAGAAGTGTAATTGCTAGACCATATCATTTTGTTTTTAGTTTTTTGCAGAACTGCCATTCTGTTTTCCATAGCAGCTGCATCATTTTACATTCCCACCAACAATGAAAACAGTTCAAATTTCTCCATATCTTCACCAATACTTGTTACTTTCTCTGAGAGTGTGTGTGTGTGTGTGTGTGTGTGTGTGTGTGTGTGTGTGTGTGTTTAATAGCCATCCTGGTGGCTCAAGCCTGTAATCCCAGCACTTTGGGAGGCCGAGGTGAGAAGATTGCTTGAGACCAGGGTTTCGAGACCAGCCTGGGCAATGTGGTGAGACCTCATCTCTACAATAAATCAAAAAATCAGCTGGGTGTGGTGGCATGCGCCTGTAGTTCCAGCTACTTGGAAGGCTGAGGAGGACCACCTGAACCCAGCAAGTATAGGCTGCGGTGGCCATGAGTATGCCACTACACTCCAGCCTGGGTGACAGAGTGAGACTTCAACTCAGAAAAAAAAAAAAGAATGGTGGCATGTGCCTGTAGTCCCAGCTACTTGGTAGGCTAAGGCAGGAGAATCACTTGAGTCCAAGAGTTTGAGGCTACTATGAGCTACAATCATGCCACTGCACTCCAGCCTGGGCAATCCTGTCTCTAAACATAATTTTGTAATTATCATTATTAAAAGGTAAAATTTATATTTAAAAATAGTAAATATAGTTAACAAAAATATAAGAAATAAAGAGTGTCGAAGGATTTACTTTAAAAACAAATAAAAACCCCAAAATGATGTAATGGTTTTACCAGCAATTTAATATATGTTTTGCTAGGATTTAGATAACTTTCATAGCTAAAATGTACATTTAAATGTTCTATTATTTACAATATCTTTTAGTTTCTTTAACCATCACTGTAACCTTATGGGTATATTGTCATCTATGAGTTATAAATGAAGAAATTGACTTGTGTATAAATAACTAGCTCAAAAGCTTATGATCAGAGATCAGAGAAATAAGAGTGTGATTCCAGAATTCTAACTGTAATTTATTGTCTTTTTCCATGTTGCCATTATGTAGGCTTTAAAACTTTGAGAAATCATTTTCTAACAATACAAGACTTGAAAACAGGCAGATGAAATGTAAGTTGTAAAAAAGTAAAAATAGAGCTTTCCCTCGTATGTATATCCAAATGCCAAAAATATACAGTTTATTCTCAGGTACTTATGTCAGGTTTGAAGCAAAGTAAAACAACAGGACTACTCAGACCAAGAAAAACAAGGCTAAAAGTGTCTGATGCACTAAAATGAATGAATTGAAAATGTCAAAGTTCATAATCCATATGCTCTGGCAATCTAAACTGAAGCCAAGATAACAACTCTGTTGAGGTTTATTATTATGGTTCAAATGGGGTAATTAAAGCACTGTGTGTGTAATATAGAGACACTAATTGTCCTGCCTTCTTAACACAAACATCTAATGTTGGTCAATGAATATTCTCCAGTGGCTCTGCATTATGGCATTAGTAATAGTAATAATAGAGCAAGAGAGTTTATTAAGTAATTATTATACTACAGGTATTTAGATATAGATATACATAGATATGTTATCATTACTTACAAATCAGTCTGCTTTCAATTTAGGATGGGTTTATCTGGACATAATCCCAGTGTAAATCAAGAACGACTGTATGGATCATACATTGTTCTCACATGATCTTAAATTGAAAAATTGTATGTCAAACCAACATAAATCAAGGACTCGTGTGTGTGTGTGTGTGTGTGTGTGTGTGTGTGTGTGTGTGTATCCTTATAACAACTCTATGATTTAGGTATTATGGTCCCAATTTTGAAAACTAAGAAAATGAGACTTAGATATTTGTCCAAGCATACAGATCCAGGCAATAAGGAATCAAGATTAAGGTCACCAAGTGGGACTGACTACAAACCTATGTCTTTAACCATACTGTTTACAGTTTGACAGAGGATGATTGAACTGTGATTTAAACCCAGCGTACATCCCATCAGACTATCCAAGTTTCTTTCCAGTTGAAAATATCTCCAATTGAAATTTTAAAAATCTGTTGTTAAATTGTCTCTCTCTTGGAATAGATTTAGATGCATATTTTTATGTCATTTCCTAGTTAGTATTGAAAGTCTAAAGGGAGGCAAAGGTAATAGTAGCTCTGTTATTGAAAAAAATATGCTAGGTTATGTGGATATTATTTAAAATGACGAATTCATGTAAACCTAGCAGCATTTGTTATTGTTGTTGGGTATTTTTGTGTGTGCGTGATTTTTTTTTTTTTTTTTTTTTACAGCTTTCAAAGTGCTGTTCTGTTATGAAAGAAAAAGAAAAAAATGTTGCTGTAAACCAAAATTCCAGCTAGGCATGATGACTCATAACTATAATCCCAGGACTTTGGGAAGCTGAGGTGGGAGGATCACTCGAGCCTAGGCGTTTGAGACCAGCCTGGGAAACGTAGTGAGACCTTATTTCAATTCACACCCCTCACCCTCGTAAAAAATTAGCCAGGCACGGTGGTGCATGCCTGTCATCCCAGCTACCTGGGCAGCTGAGGTAGCAGTTCAAGGCTGCAGTGAACCAAGATTGAGATACTGTACTCCTGCCTAGACAACAGAGGAAGATCACATCTCGAACAAAAACAAAACAAACAAAAGACAAATTAAAATTACAAAATTAACTGAGTAATTGAAAGACAGTAATTTGCATTATGTTAATGTAAATATGGTTCTTTAATGTGATGTTATACTGAAAGTCAGCAGCCCAGTTCTGCAAGTGAAAAAAAGAAAGGAGTTAGAAATAGAAACAATACGTTCCCATGGAAGTAAAAAGGAAAAAAGTATAAGAACAACAGAATAAGAAATAAAGGCAGATGGGAAGTAAATTAACCTTCAGGTTCATTGCAGCATGATAAAGGGAGATAGAACTGAAACTTGTATTCAACGTTTCATTCCAGATTGTGAGGAAATATTGTAGCTGTTCCTGCTCTTAAGGTGATTTACTACCAGTAATGAGATGATTATATTTAGACTATAAGTTTGAAGTAGAATAAATCACTGCTCCATAGTTAATCAGTGAAATGTTCATTCATGTTAGATTTCACAAGGGAAGGTTCAAAACATATCCTGTTGAATGTTAAATAACTACATATATCTAGAGTTTGGTTTACTTTAAAATAAGTTTATTAACAATCTGGCTACATCTGTAATATTAAGCAGTACATTTAAGAAAAGTGATGTTGGTCCTTTACTCAACCTCCAAAAGAATCTTAAATAGAAGTGAACATTTTTGGGGGGAAAGTAGCATAATTACCATAATTTTGTGTCAATAGACGAACCAATTCTTTTAAAAATTCCATCTTTTAGCTAAAAATTCCAAGATCAGGATATGATGGACTGATAGGCACCAAATCACAAGAATAATCACTCCTTTCTATGCTTCAAGCACCTGTTTGACCAAAGCTCACTGAATTTGCAGCAGGCATTCTCCTGCTATTGTTGAATTCACCTATAAAACCCCTCTTATTCCCAAGATTCAAGGAGACATTCCCTTTCAAAGTTTTGCTATTGCAAAGACCTGAATAAAGTGTTTATTCCCTTGTATTTTGAGTCTTGGAGGATTTTTAAGAGGTCAACACAAATTTTTTAAATGGCAACTTTAAAAATAAACATAATGCCACAATTTCCCATCTTTTTCATTAACAAAATAGAATCCTTAGGTATCTATGTATTTTAATATATTATTATTATGAAAATTAAATAAAAACTTAGACATCAGAATGCTTGAGAGAAAAAGGTATTTATGAAATAGATACTTAGACAAATTGGAGAAAGTTTCACCGCATGTATGCAACATAAGTAAAGTGTTTGTCCATTTGTACTTCAACATTATAAATTCAAGATGAAAAGCCACTCACATAGAATAGAATTTTTTTCAAAAAATAATATATTATTATTCCTATGGAAGTAATCAAGTTATATTTTTGAACTAATTCCAGATGGTACCCACACATTAGCAATATTCTCATATGTTTTTCCTTTTAAGATTCACACCAAAAGTAAATGTGACTGTATTAAATCGCATGTCTAGGTAAAACTCTTTAAAAGGCAAAGTCTTGTCTTTTCTATTATTTCACCCAAATTATTGAGGAATTTACAAACATATTATCAGGCCTGGGATTTGATTGTTATGCAATTTATAAGCTAATGTCACCCTGTTACTTCTCATGGATTTGATTTTTATACTATATATACGCTAATGTCACCCTGTCACTTTTCATGGATGCTACCTAACACTTGAGACTCCTGGATCAGAGACAAATGATTGTTACTCATAGTACAGCAAAATGAGTACTAGCGTATTTATATCAGTTACCCTTGCCCTCAAGTTCCAGGGAGAGAAATGTGTTGCATGTTATAAACACAGTAGGTTTCTGCCGCAGCTGAAAACATGGAAATCGCAGAACTCACAGCTTTTAGAGCAAACAATAAGTGTCTTATTCTGTTGGAGGTGGTATAACAAAAATATGATAGACTGGATAGCTTAAACAATAAACATTTGTTTCTCACAGTTCTGGAATCTGGGAAGTCCAAGATCAAGGCACCAGCAGATTCTATGTCTGGTAAAACACTGAATTCCAAGACTTTCCTCCTCTCACCGTGTCCTCACATGGCCGAAAACATGAAAGAGCTCTTTTCGGTCTCTATTGAGGGCACTAATCTCATTCCCGAGGATTCCACCTTCAGAACCTATCTTCTAATACTATCACATTGGGGACTAAGTTGTCAACATAAGGATTTTGGAGAGACACAAACATTCAGCCTGTAACACTAAGAAAGCCTGCTCTTGTCCAGGCATGATGTAACCTCATCTCTCAATGTTAAGGTTATTACCTGGATTAAAATCCCGGGGAAGAGTTTGCAGCTACCACACAGTCAGCTGGACGTATAGAAAAGCAAAAAAGCCCACGGGGGACGGTCTTTACAAACTGTGTCTTCAAACACAGATCAGACAATAAAGATCCAAAGAACAGAAAGAAGAATGTTCTTGGTAATTCAAGCCTAAATGCTACCCTCAACAAATAAGTTGTCATATCTCCACTACCCTACTCACTATACTCCAGTCACTCTGGTCTCCTGTCATAACTTCTTGATGTTTTTTTAACTGCCTTCCCATCTCAGGGCCTTTCCATACACTATTAATTTTTTTTTGGTCTGGAATGCTCTTTCTTCAGTCTCTAAATATTTTCTTCTCATTATTCAGGTCTCAGTCTATATACAATCTCCTTATAAGACAAATTCCTTACCACTCTATTCAAATTGGTTGCTTCGTGTTTTTTACAACCCTCATTATTCTTGACCTTAGCAACCACTTAATTTTCTTAAGAGGATTTTTTATAATATGAAATATGCATTTTTATTGGTATTCCATTTTTTTCGTCTGTTGTAAGCTTCAAATTGGAAAGAATTATTATGTCTTGTTCACCTTTGTATCTCTAGGACTAGTGCAGCCTAGTGATACAGTAGCTCCTTATAAGACACCAAGTGAATAAATGAAAGAATTAGTACACAGTTTTAATAATGTATACATCTAGAAGCAAATTTTTACTAAATTATTATTTTGGAGTCAAGGTCTCACTCTGTCTGTCACCCAGGCTGGAGTAGAGTGGCATGATCACAGCTCAGCTCACCACAGGCTCAACCCCCTGAGCTCAGGCAATCCTTCCACCTCAACCTCCCAAATAGCTGGGACTATTGGTATGCCACCATGCCTATTTTTTGTAGAGACAAGGTCTCACTATGTTGCCTAGGGTAATTCTTCAACTGTAGGCAGCTGGGATTGATCCAAGTAGTGAGTATGTGAGTCAAAGCAGGGCTAATCAAATGCCCTCCCCAGGTGACCAGGCAATGAGATACTGTCTCTTTACCAGAGTTGCTAAGTTAATGGTTCAGATAGCCAAGATTTTCACTACATGGAAAGAGCTTTGTTGATCTGCAGAAAGAAGCCAGTACAGGGAGATGCAGAGAAGGAGACAGATACATAAAGATAAAATCGGGGAAACACTGAGTCTTCATTTTCAGTACTGAAGGCCTTAGATGTCTTCCTTTCATTCAGAGAATTAGCCTATATCATTCCCTGCAACATCACGAATATATAAATTATTTTAACTAGTTTTATTGTGTTTTCTATTATTTACAGTTAAAAGAATCCAGACTAACAGAAAGGCAGAAATGTTCATGAAATAGATAGGTGTAAAGAATAAGGCAGAGACAAACTCTAATTTAAGATCTTTTTCTGTGTGGTAAGAAAATAAATAGGGACAATCAACACAATGGGCATGATTGGATGAAATAGTTCCCCTTCCCCGCCAAGAGAAAATTGCAACAGGAATCTGGAAGTATACAAAGGTTAATCCACTTAATCAATCCAATTTTGTGTTGAAAGGACAGATACGTGACATAATTAGTTAACTATGAAATGAATTAAATAATTAGTCCTAACCTTAGGGAAAAAATATCACTTTATGCTGACATTCTTGAAAGAGTTTAACAGTTAATTATTGTACATGAGCTGGGCGTAATCTGATGTGAAGTAGAAATGAGAAGATATTCTAGCCAGGTTATAACACATGAATAAACAGACAAGGATGACATTTTGAAGAAACCTTTAAAGGCACAGTTTCTATTAAACCAGTATAAAGCATGAAACATGGAATAAAAAGCTGGAAAGGAGAGTTAAGAGTATGAGAAGTCTTCTCATAACATTAACCTGCAGAAAACGTAGCTAACTAAACTTTGTGGTTCTTTTTCCTGTATTCCCACCATGGCACTACTTAGAAGAGCTATAATTACAAGTCATATTTGATTTTCATATACTTTTAAAGACTAGCAACAAATATATTGAAATGTAATTTTATTTATTCATATTTTAAATTATTACTATGTGGTTTTGATGATTGTTTTAAGTATGCAGCTTTATGTAAAAGAAAGAATGGAGCGAGAGAGAGATTATAATTTGCCATTTTGCTTTCAAGGTCCTTTTCTTGGAAGTACATCCTTCTATTTTCCATTTAACATCTGAGGATATGTATTTTACTTATCAAATAATGTCAGACTGGCTTAGCAAGAGCTGGTAGATGTGATTCAGAAAGCAACAGACAAGGTCTGTGAATGCCTGAATCTGAACTTGTTACAACTTGAGGAGAAAACTGAAGTCATAAAGATAATGATTGATAGATGTGCCACCATTCTAATTAAGAACACTAGGGTCTGTCATACGTTTGGAAATAGAATTGATAACCTGAAAAATAACCTCGGATTAAAACTATCAGGTTTGTGTTGCAGCAGGGGCTACTAAGACAGCAGTGCCAGGTGAAATATTCTTTCAATAGTGGATTATGAAAGTGTGGAGAATGGATAAGTATGATCACTTTCAACAATATATCATGACATTTAACATAAACTAGGACAGTCACACAGATGTTTGTACATTTATAGGTGTACGGACTTAGAAATAAGGTTTCTTGAAATCTAGCATTCTTCCACTTAAAACATTTGCCATTCTAAGTGATAATTTCACTCTATTGAAATCATTCACGTGTCATGAATAAGAGTAGGAGAATAGTTAGAGATAGCAACTTTTTTCCTATCTTATGAAAAGCATTATAGAATTCAAATTTATGTTATGTTTTGAACCTAACATGAAGTAATTTTAGACCTTAAATAAAAGTGTATGCCAGTGAATATTGCCATTAACTTTCTTAGTAATTCAATGTAAGAGGTTACAGCATTTAAATTTACTTTTTAAGCAAAAAAGATATTTGTTTTCTTATACTTCAAGTACTGCAGAAGCTGACAACCTCTTTTGTGTAATGCAGAACAGAAAATTACTAGCTTGTGGCTTTCTTAATGGAAAGTATCGTTTAAGTCTCAGTTCTTCAGACATTTAATATTTCCTTTTCTGTTATTTTGGGTTCTTATCAATGAGATTTACTCTAAATATATTCTCAAATTCACCATAGGGAAGACTTGAACGAAATTTTTCAGATCTCTGTATTCCATAAATTGTAAGTTTGGGTATTTTTAGGTTAATGTTCATAAATTTAAATTTCATAATATATCATTTATGCAAGGAGGGTTGTAGGAACATATTCTCCAAATAATTGCAGAATGAAAGACTTTTATGAGCCAAGTGCTCTTCTAATCTAAGGCTTTCACTTCATGTCCCAAATCACTTACTTCTCCACATCTGCTGCAATTCTCTTTGTTTTTCCCCCAGCAGAGGGTGCAAAATATTAAACCTTGGAACTACTGCATAAACTTGTATTAAAATCACAGTGATTTACAAATTCAAGAGAAAGAAATTCTTAACTGTTCATGAAGTCTGACTTGATTACGAGGAAGAAGGCTAATTAAATAACATTGCTTTTCGAAAGATAGGGTCATAATTATTAATAATCATTGGGGAGACAACTTCACTAGGGGGATTTGCAAAACCAGGATCGTAATAAGGACAGTCTAGTCATTAAAGGACTTAACCTTAGATTTAGTAAGCATAGCACAGCAACATTCTGACATCCATAAATGCATACAATTTATATTTTAAATGCAATAAAAAGACAACTCTTTAAGCATCAATTCAGGAGATCTTCAAATATGATTTTAAGTAAAATCATCTTTAGATATTTTGGATATAGACCACAAATAAATCCTAGAACTGAAATGGCTAAATTAAACTATCCAACTCTAGGATGACTATTTCTTTCACACATCTTTATGCCCTGATATGAAAGATTGAAATATTGGTCACAATTCTTCACCCCACCTGTATCTGTGCCTTTTGCTCCGAGATATTTCAGTTCTTCGTAAGGACTCAAAATGTTGACTTTAGCCTCAGCCATTTAGCTTTTTTGTCCTTCCAACTAGATGCTAGTATCATGATGCAAAAAAAAGCTTGGATGTGTTTATATGGTAGAACTTTATCCCTTTCTCCTCTGCCATCACCATGAGAAAACTTTCTCTGAGTAACTTGAGCTGGGCCCTCAAATTGAACACATATGGTACAGGTTGAGTAAAATCTGTGGTAAGGAACCCAGCCAGACCCACATCAGGAAACACAGCTGTCCAGCCAAGCACAGCTGGATCAGCTGAACCACAAGCATGTGAGCACAGATAAATGATTGTTTTTAAGTCAGCAAGTGTTGGGGCAGTTTTTAATGAGGAATTATCATAGTGATAGTTAACCATTATGTTGGAATTTATCCTTCTAGGAGAACTGGACAATTTCCTACAGAATGAGTGTGCATAGGACAGGCAAAAAAGCAAACCCAAGATCTGAGCCAAACAAATATCATGATGTAAAAAGGTCTTTTGTCAGACAGATGTCATGAAAGGCAGGAGATAAAAAACACCTAATCCCTGCTGAATGAACAAAATATTCCCTGCTCACAAATAAAGACTCAACAGTGTAAGGGCAAAAGATGATGTATATACTTACCTGAGGATATTTCTATACCTTTGCATATGCCTTGAGTGAAGAGCCAAGATGTTCTGATTTCTGATTTCAAGAACAAAATGATAATAGCAATGATTATTATTATATCATACACATTCATATTGATTGAGGAATTACTATGTACCAGATAATATTCGAAATACTTAAATGTACTAAGTAATGTAAATTCAAGGCAATTATGTGAGTTGTTACCATTATTATTTCCATTATAAAGCTAAGAAAACTGAGGCACAAAAAGTTTAATAACCAGGGATCTGGCTCTAGAGTCTGGTTCTTAACTACTACAATCTACTCTGATATATTACTATAAAATTATAAATCTCAGATACTAGAGAGGTTTTCTGGGATGGAACCTAAGGCTTTGTATTTCTTTCTCTTTTTTTTTCTTTTTTTTTTTTTTGAGTTGGAGTCTCACTCTGTCGCCCAGACTGGAGTGCAGTGGCCGCTCCCGGCCACCGCAGCCTCGACCTGCTGGGCTCCGGAGATCCTTCTGCCTCAGCCTTCCAAGTAGCTGGAACTACAGGCGCG
>CAUYQG010013571.1:0-14745 GCA_963574415.1 Tarsius wallacei | reverse complement strand
TTAAGCTTAAGCACTCTTTTTTTTTTTGAGTTGGAGTCTCACTCTGTCATCCAGACTGGAGTGCAGTGGCCGCTCCCGGCCACCGCAGCCTCGACCTGCTGGGCTCCGGCAATCCTTCCGCCTCAGCCTTCCAAGTAGCTGTAACTACAGGTGCGCGCTACCACACCCGGCTAATTTTTTGATTTATTGTAGAGATGAGGTCTCGCCTGCCCAGGCGGGTCTCAAACCCGCGGACTCAGGCAATCCACTCACCTCAGCCTCCCAAAGGCGCGGGATTACAGGCTGAGCCACCGAGCCCGGCTGGGTCTTGCTTTCTTATCCAATTTGTCAATATATTTTTTTTTCAAATTTGTCTGTCTAGATAATTCTGCCTCTAGTGTGAAATCCACTCCCTGTTTGGTATACCTGCAATCTTCCATTACATTTTGTGTCAACTATATTTTTCTTTTCTCAGGCCAAAAGAAACAAAAAATAAATAAAACAAAAAATTCCTATCCTTGATTCTTCTTACAATCTCCATCCAATTTGTTAGCATATTCTGTTAGTTCTATTTTAAAGCTATATTTAGAATCTGACCACCTCTTATCATTTCACTTATGCCACCTTATTCTGACCCACCATCATCTTTCTCCTGGATTAATGCAATAGCTGTTTAATTTTCCTCTCTGCTTCTTCCCTTTTCCTTTTGAACGTATTCTAAAAATAGTAACTAAATGGATGCTTGAAAATGTAAATCCTGCTCAATGCCCTGCAATAGTTTATTTCACTCAGAATAAAAGCCAACATACTTCTAATAGGCTCCAAGTCCCCAAATAATATATTCCCTCATTATATGCTCTATGTCCTCATCTTATATTGCTCTTTCCCTCACTTTCTCTATTCCAGCCATACTTGTCTCATTGTTATTCCTTGAGTATATCATGCCCTTTCACCCCTTAAAGAAACTTTGGATTGTCAGTTTCTTTTGCCAGTAACACCTGTATTCTTGTATCCCCATGGCTAAATCCCTCAATAACTCTAAGTCTTTATTCATATGTTACTTTCTCTATGAAGTCCATCGTGATAATCACATTAAAAATTTCAAACTAGCCCATTTCCCAAGCCCCAAAAAAGCCAAGAATATTTGATTCTCTTTACTTTTCAACTTATTCTTTATTGTATTTATCATATTGTAACAAATTAATTTCCTTTCTCAAAGTTTATCTTTATTGTCTCTCACATTTCACTAGAATTGAAGCTCCACAGGATGGGGGTCATTGATATATTACCAACATTTGTATGGGTGTTTGGTTCATAATGGGAACCTGAGAATTTTATGTAGACAGCTTATCTAAATAACTAATAAACTAAGTAATAGTGTTGCTATATTTTAAGCAACTATTTTCCTGTGTGAATGTCAAAATAATCATGTCCAAAGAACTGACTCAAAATCCACCCACTGCCAACAGGCTATGTTCATTGTCCTGTTTCAAGCATGGGCTATGGTTACTTGACTGTGGAGTTTGTGTCTTATACTATAAGTATTATACATGGATAATATTTTTGAGTAATTGCCCTCACTCTCCTCCCCTAGCAGTGCCCAGTGACTGCTGAGTCCTCCCTTGTGCTAATGTGACTAGTGTTCAGGGCCCACTTATGAATGAGGACATGCAGTATTCAGTTCTTTGTTTCTGTGACTAAGTATGATGGTCTCCAACTCCATCCAATTTGCTGTGCTGTCCATGATTTTGTTCTTTACAGCTGCATAATACTCCATTGTATGTATGTACCAGATTTTCTCTATCCGGTGTGCTTTTAATGAGCAGAAGGGTTGGTTCCATGTTTGTGCTATTGTGAATAGTGCTGCTATGAAAATGTGTGTGTAGGTGTCTTTTGTAGAAAAAAATTAACTTCCTCCAGTTATATTCCCAGAAGAGGGATTGCTGGATTATATGGAAGGTCAATTTTTAGTTCTTTTAGGAATCGCCACACTGCTTTCCATAAAGGTTGAAATAGCTTGCACTTCCACCAACAATGTAGAAGCATTCCATTTTCTTCGTTTTTGATTTATTAATGATGGCCATCCTTAGTGGAGTTAGGCGGTATCTCATTGTGGTTTTGATTTGTATTTTTTTTTTTATGATTAGTGAGCATTTTATCATGTTGGCTTCTTGTACCTCTTCTTTTGAAAAGTGGGACTTCATCAAACTGAAAAGCTTTTGCACAGCAAAGGAAACCGTCAAGGGAGTGGGGAGACAATCTACAGAATGGGAAAAAATATTTACAAATTATGTATCTCACAAAGGTCTAACATCCAAGATCTACAAGGAACTCAAATGAAGTGGAAGGAAAAAAAAAATTAAAAAGTGGGCCAAGAACATGAATAGACACTTTTAAAAAGAAGACATACAAGCAGCCAACAGACACAAAAAAATGCTCAGCCTCACTAATCATCAGAGAAATACAAATCAAAACTGCAATGAGATACCTCCTAACTCCAGTACGGATGGCCATCATCAATAAATCAAAAAACATCAGATACAGGTACGGGGAGTGGAGAAAAGGGAATACTTCTTCACTGTTGGTAGAAGTGCAAGTTAGTTCAACCTCTATGGAAAGCAGTGTGGCAATTCCTAACAGAACTAAAAGTTGACCTTCCATATGATCTAAGCAATCCCTCTCCTGGGAATATACTTGGAGGAACATAAATCATTCTACAAAAAAGACACCTGCCCATGCATATTTCTTGCTGTACTATTCACAATAGCAAAAGCATGGAACTAACGCTACTGCCCATCGAAAGTGAACTGGATAAAGAAAATGCGGTGCATATACGTGATGGCGTATTACTCCGCCATAAAGAAGAACCAAATCATGGACTTCACAGCAGCTTGGATGAAGTTGGGCCCATCATACTAAGTAAACTATGACAGAAACAAAGAACTGAATACCATGGGTTCTCACTCATAAGTGGAACCTGAACATTAATCACATTAGCACAAGGGAGGAATCAGCAATCACCGGGCACTGCTAGGGGAAGGAAGGAGGAAGGAAGACGCATGCAACAACACAAAACTTACATGGTCCTCTACCAGGGAGAGTAAGGACCATATGAAGCACCAAACTTCACCTTCATAATAGAGTCTACTTGTTTAGTTAATCCTTACTTATATGCCACATCTCTATAATAAGATAAAATATAATAAAAATTAAAGTTGACACAAATTAAATATTATTAAAAAATAATTATTAAACTTTTAAAAATTATTTTATTATATAATAGCATTTACCCTATTTAAGGGAAAGAGATATCTTATATAAAAATAAAATGTTAGAGAAGGAAAGTGTAGCGTGTTGAATGGTAAATTCCAAAAAGTTATGTTCATATTCTGATCCTTAGAATCTATGGATATGAGCTTACTTATTTAAAAAAAAAAAAAAAAAGGAAGTCTTTGCAGATGCATTTAAGTTAAGGTTCTCAAGATGAGATTATCCTGAATTATACAGGTAGGACCTAAAATCAATGGCAAGAATTAGAAAAGACACAAAAATGATCATGTTATGGCAGAGTTATACAACCAAGGGACCAAGGATCACCTGGAATCACCAGAAATTGGAAAGAGACAAAGAAAATTTTTTTCCCTAAGTCTTCAGAGAGAGTGCTATATTTTTGGGACCTTGATTTCAGACTTCTGCCTCAAGAACTGTGACAGAATAAATTTATCTTGCTTTAAGACATTCCATTTTTGGTGATTTTTTTTTTACAGAAACCCTAGAAAACTAATACAGAAGGTGACTAAATATTGTATATAATATATACAATTGTATATATTATATATAATATATTATTGCTCACATGTGTTCCATGTTGCATACTTATAACTAAAGATTCTTTTCTTTCTGAAGTATTCACCTAGTAGTTAACTAGCAATAACATTAGTTAACATTTATTGACTGTTATCCATGTAGAAAGCACCATTCCAATCGTTTTCATATATTGATTTGTAAGTTTCTCATAAGAACATATGTATTAGGAGAGTAGAGATAACTGTAGCAGACTATGTCACTTGCTGAGGGTTCCCCACCAACCAAGTGGTGGGGCCAGAATTTGTGATTCAGGCCTCCTGGCTTCAGAACTTTGTTCTAAATTGCCATGATAGGTAAACTGGGACAAAACAAGGTAATGGATTTCAAACTGATACTTCATAAAGCTGATTTGATTTTCTTTTGCTTAAAAGTGCTAAGACAATATGAATCTGAGTCTCTGAAAATCAAATAGGTCACAAAAGAGAATAAACAAACATAACAGCAATGAATGATGCTGATTTTCTAGGTTTGCTCATTTTCTAATACCAGGACTATATGGCTATATTAAGGGAGGAATAAGCCATTTCTACACTTTTATCTTTCAAGTTTAAATGGAATTAGAAACATGCAATGATCTTTTCCAACGGAAAAGTATGGAAAATGAAAACATCTTTTAGATTACTTGACAGGGTCATTACTTTAGCAGATTAATTCAAGAGGTATAAAAATGATTATCTGAGAATGTAAACAGTATTAGATAAAGGTTTCAGCTGAGTTTAGGTTATGTTTATTTTTTGTGGAAAAACTATAAAATTTATTAATGCTAAAACCTTTCTTTTGAAACAGCAATCTATATTTTAAGCGATCTCTCTCTCTATATATATATATAGATATATATATAGATATAATCTTCAGAATTCACCTTTTTTTCTTCATTTAAAAATTGTTAAGCTATACTCTTGTTGTTCATGCATGATGTTTCCAGTTAGTTCTGTGGCATAAATGAAATAAGAAGGTAATCCATTTATATGGAATGCCAGCATAATGTTGGTAGATTTTTCAGGCGAGCCCTAAATCATAGCAATTGTTTTTATAAGAGACAGAAGAGGCATTTTGCATCATTCCAGCATTTTTACAAAGTAGAAAATTGAGAAAAAAAAAACTGGAATGAACATGAATGCATCTATTTATGTATTTATTTTTTACATTTATTACTATTCTTTTATTTTAGAGTTGTGGGGTACATGTAAGGATTTGCTACATAAATAAATTGTATTTAGGTGAGATCTGGGCTTCTAAGAGTCCTGTCTCTTCCTGGTAGTAAACGTGATACTGAATGGATGGTTATGTGCCCCTTATGCCCCCCGCCCTCCCTCCCTTCTCTAGTAGTGCCCAGCATTTGTTGTTCCCACCTTTGTGCTTGTGTACCCAATGCTTAGGGCCCACTTATAAGTGAGAACATGCAGTATTCAGTTTTTGACTTTGTAATTGTTCATTTAGAATGATGGTCTCCAGCTGCATTCATGTTGGTGCAAAGAACATGATTTTATTCTTCTTTATGTCTGCATAATATTCTATCATGTATATGTACCTCATTTTCTTTATCCAGTACACTTTCAATGAACATCTGGATTGGTTCCATGTTTTTGCTATTGTTAATAAGTGCTGCAGAGAACATATGTGTGCAGGTGTCTTTTGGCAGACTGATTTATGCTCTTATGGGTATATCCCAGTAATGGGATTGCTGGATCATTTGGTAGTTCAATTTTTAGTTAATTGAGAAAAATCACACTGTTTTCCATAAAGGAACTAACTTACATTCCCACCAACGTGTAGAAGTACTCCCTTTTCTCTGCAGCCTCACCAAAATGTTTTGTTGGAGTTTTTTTTTTGACTCTTTAATGTTAGCCATCCTGACCAGTATGAGGTGGTATCTCACTGTAGTTTTGATGCATTTAACTTAAAACTAAAAATACATTTTCACATCAATGATCAAAGCAGCATTATTTATAATAGCTAAGAGATGGACGAATGGATAAAGAAATATGGTATATACATACAATAATATTTAGCATTAAGGAAGAAAATCCTGTCATATGCTACAACATGGATAAATTTTAAATAAACTATGCCATGTGAAATAAGCCAGCAACAAAAACATAAATAATATAATATTCTGCCTATATGAGAGATCTAACTTGGTCAGATTAACAGACACAGAAAGCAGATTAGTGGTTACTGATCTGATTGGTTAGCAAGCTAAGGAAGGGGAAAAAAGAGATTGTTTAATGGTGATAGAGTTTCAGATTTTCAAGATGAAAATTTTTCATAACAATGTAAATATACTTAACACTACTGAACTGTTCAGTTAAAAATTACTAAGATGGCACATTTTATGTAGTATTCTTTACCACAATAAAAAAGTAAGAAAACACCTGAAGCAGAAAGATATTTCCTAAAGCAGAGTATTCTTAGAATATATTTCAAATTACAGATTAATAATGTGAATGCATATATCTTTTAAAAATTCTTTCAAAAGTATTTCATTTGAATCTTTAAATTGTATTTTCTTTAAACAGAATTTATTCTCCAGAATAAACTCTAGTTAGAATGGTTTTCATCTTGGCAATTAATATGGAATTTCAAGAGAATGGCAGAATTCTGAAACTTATGAAAAGAAATAACTTATTTCAATGGAAATAAGAGAAATAAACAAAGAATGAGAAAGGTGTAATTTCTTTGATTACGTATTGATTAGCTCCGAACAGAGCTTTTGTGCATATATTTAGCTGTTGGAATAAAATGGAAAAGGCTGCATTAGTACTGTCGAGATTGTTTTGAATAAGAAATTTACTCAAAATAGCTTTCTCAGGTACTTTTCAATTTGGCTTATTGCGAGAGAAAAAGGTGACTCAGATACTCTTGTTAGGTGGCATAATATTCAATCATATTGCTTCTCACCACCATTTAAGAAAAGTGGTGTCACTGAGGAAGTGAAAATTTGTCAGCTGAAAGCTGCCAAATGTGAACATAGTTAGGGTTGTTGATTGTTACAACCTATATATTTAATAACTAACTTTGTATTTCAAATTACGTTTTACAGGTAAAAAGATAATTAAGACTGTGTTCTCTAACATCCTCTCTTGACATAATACGATTCTGTCTTCTCTGCATGCCTCAGCCAAGACCAGATGACCATCTTTGGCTCCTCAGCCCACATAATTGTAATGGGCTAACTTCTCTGTGTTCTTATGCCAAGCTTGTCCATAAAAACAATGTGATATCCAAAATATGTCCAATCTCTAAAAAATTATGACATACTGAGGATAGACTATGTGGTATACTTCCTTATCCTAATTACAGAAGAGATGTTTAATAAATATTTGTATTCATTATCATCACAAAAATCACTTATGTCCTGTATGATATTATGTTAAAAAGAAAAACAAAGTGACTGGTAACTGTTACTTGATTATGCTTCTTACCTTTTGGGGAATATGAGTGTTTTGTTTTTACAACTTTTACTGAAAAGACCAATTTAAAACTGGAAAGAGCCAATAAGTATTACTCTTTGGGTTGCATCACTTCCCCCTACACATTTTGATTTAGAAATATTCTTTCCTTACCAAAGAAATATTGCATTTAGGAATCCAAAAATATTTAATTTTGGTCTGGTAAGGGCTTGGCTTACACATAGGTAACCATATAGTTTCTGGAGCCACTGAAAAATAATATTTCTTAATATCTAACAAGAAGTCAGTTATGCATTTAAGATAAGACTCAAAAACACTCGCTTGACTATCGGTAGATAGGTGATCATTTTTCTTGCTTCTGATAGGCATGTGCTTGAAATATAACCTTATCATTTATCATGTAAACTTAGAGGGGTAAATGAACCATTCTGAGCTTTAGTTTTTTTTATAGTAAAAGAGAAATGATAGTAACTATCTTCTTTGTTGTTGAGAGGATTCCTTAAAAAGATATATGTAAACCACTTAGCGTTTCTTAGCATAAAGAGAGAAACTCAATAAATAATTTTGTTGGCGTTTAAATTTTTGTGCAGAAAGGTTTATAGAGTGTGTTGTTATTCACTTTTAATAACAGTCTTCTTTGGTTTATCAGATTAATGAAAGAACATGAATAGAAGAGTTGTATGAGAAGTATAGGACACATTGAACATAAGATCATAGAACCACAGCATGTTAGGGCAGTAGAACCCTGAGAGATCAAACATTTCTTCTTACATCCATCATACACAACACATAACACACATTCATTATACAGATGAGAAAACAGAGGCCCTGACAGTTGAACTAGATTTTCTTTGATTTCACAGATAGGAAACTTGGACGCTAGTCCTGACTCTTTTTCTATCCGGTATTGCTTTATTTACACAACTCAGTATCCCTAGACAATGAAAGATCAATGTGAATACGTTGCAAGAAAGTAACAAAACAAGACCAAGATATGGGAGTGTATCTGGTATTGACACAATAATGTTATGTGGCAACCAAAATCTTCAGCCACATGCAACAATAAACATCTTTACTGTAAGTCTATGAGTGTGTTACTTATCCTGGGCCTAGCCGGTCAGATTTTCTGATCTGATTGGGTACACTCTTGCTTCTCTGGTCTGCTTGCATTAGTTTAGCAACTCTGTTTCTGGGAGAGATGACTGAGGCGCTTGGCTCTTCTCCTCATGTTCTCTCATCCTCCAGCAAGATAGCCTGCGCTTGGTCTTATGGAATTGGTAAGAATCCAAGTGAGAGAAGAGGCATACACTCTCTAGAGGCTTAGGTTTATACTTACCATAGTGACACTTCTACTGCATTCTACTGATTAAAGCAAGTCAAAAGACCAACCCAAAAGCAAGCAGGAGGAAAATAGATTCCACTCTACGAAGGAAAAAGCTGCATAGTCCTGTTGCTGAGATGTAAATGCCAAGAAGAGTGAAGAGTTGGGGCCAATTCTGTAAGCAATCAATCAGAAGGAATTGTTCAATTATGCAATAAAATGAACATTTCCACCCTCTGTCCTATATTTCTTCTTGGATATATTGGTGTATAGTCGCTGTTCAATTAATATTATAAGAATGGTTCAACATTCAATAAGAAAAAAAGGCAAAAGAAAATCTCTTTAAACATTAATATATTCAGTTGAATTGCAAAAATGTAACTATCACTCAGTTATTTTTATTTTTATTTTACCATGTACAGCCCTATATATTTTAGTCAAAGTGCATGTGGGATATTCCTTTATTATAGATTTAAAATATATTTGCCACTTTCTGAAACCAAGATTAAAATTAAGCGTCAATGCTACTAAATATATCAGTCATCTGTGCACAATCATTTAGGCACTCATAAAGAAGACTTATTAAAACCTTATTATAATACAACATATCAGAAGATATTAAAAATTATTTCTCTGATATATTTGTATTTAAAAATTATTTTATTTATATTTTAAACATGAATAAGAGTAAAACAATTACTAAAATAATGGTTTATTTTATTTTTTCTAATGACAAAATCAAGTAAATTGTAGATGAAAAGACTTAAAGAGTAGAAATCATGTGACTATCTTATGTATAAAATGAAATTTCTTTCCTATTTCTAAATTTTTATTCTGTTTATTCACAAAAAGTTTCTGTGAGGCTGTTTATAAAACATATTACAGTTAAAGTTTAAAATGTAAGTAATTTTCTTCAAAGATATTATTTAGTTGCCAAAACAGTGAGAGGATGAATTTCTAAAATTAACTTTCGGTCATAAAAGGCAAACTTAAAAAAAAAAAACACTTAATATTTTACAATTGTCTGGGTACCTAATTTTATATAAGTAAAAATGAGCTTATCTCAACATAATAGTATTAAAATAAGCTTATCCCCACTTCAGCAGTTAGTAATTTTAGATAAAGCATTACTTTCATAACAAAATATACTGTAGGAGAAATGTACAATTTTTCTATTTAACTGTAAATAAACTTTAAAATAAAATCATTTTTCTGTAAATTTCAAGACAATTCTATCTTTAAAAAAAGTGTTAATCTCATTTTAATGACATTATCTTAAACTAAATCCAGACTATAAGAAATACAATGAAATGGACCAAGAGAGTAGGAAATATAGGACAATGAAATTTAATAAAGACTAATATGATCTCAAATGACTTTTTTTGAGTACTTGATGCTTTTTTGCATCAACTGACATTATGGGAGATATTAAAATTAGTAACAAATATTGCTGAAAATGTCAAGATTTGAAAAACTATAAATGCAAAATTGTAGTTACAAATGCTGCTGTACGTCAACCTTACTTTTCTCATATTCAATTACAAAAAATTAAAATTTGTAAGCATAATATAACAATTTTCTCTTTTCTGTCTTGGTTTCATCAACCATAAATGACTTTCAAATTCTTCGGTTATCATAGGGTAAAGAATGCTTCATAATGTCTGTTTTTTCCGACCATGTTTATTAGCAATATGTTGTACTAGGTGAGCTTCTACCATTGGCTGATATTACACCCTGGCAAATGTCCTATTTCTCTGGTATTTCTAAATGTGCCATACTGTGATATTTTTCCTTTGTTGCTTTGCCTGATTAGACAGAATAGGTAACTAAATTTGCAAAGGTGGCTCATATTTATTGAGACTTTTATATTTATTTAAAATGCTCAGTATTACATTACAGTCTTCTCTTTGTTGTTGTTGGAGTTTATCTAACTCCAACAACAACAAAACTCTGAGGTATTCATGTGGGGTAGGGTGCAAACACCTTTGTTGTTTTTCCAATAATGCATTTGGCATTTACTGCTTATAATAAACAGCTCTCTTCCTGTGGTCTGAGGGAATCTGATCTTTCTTTCTTTTTTTTTTTTCTTTTTTTCCTGATCTTTCACTGAGGTAAATACTGCCCCAAGGGTATAGAGAGGATGGAAAGAATTTTGAAACCTCAAAGTTGGCTTGTATGAACACCTGGTCAATTATTTAAGACAATAAATAGGAAGTAGGCAACTTATAAAAGAATTTATTTTCAGACTACTAGTGTACATATGTATGTACTAGTTTTTCTGCTTCCCTGTGTAGAATGTTATGAAGTAAATAACTTTATAATAAATTTTATGAAAGATGATCCTCCAGACTTTGGTTTATCTAATATATTATTAGAAGGAATAGGATTAGTCACCAATCTTAATACCAAATCTTTCCTTTATGCTTGTTAGACTTAATCTAAGAAATAAAAGATTTATTTATTTTATGAGAATGTTTCTAATTTATGAAGATACATGTGCCATGTCATTACTAATAAAAAGCTTACTGATGAGCATGACTTTGCACATCAAAAACTGAAGTTGTCATTTGGTAAGTTTCTCATAGTTATTTCCAAATTCCCATTAAACTAATCCCAAGATGAGTCTTACTCACAGGCAAAATAAGTGACTTCCTACATATATATATGATTTTGGAGGTGCCTGAATGCCACTATCCTTCTATCTCCACTCCCCTCTCCCACTCACCATCAAGTACTTCATTAACTCATGATTGAAATCTGAGTTGGCAGAATGTGTGAGGTATGAAAAGATCTTCAATGTCAGAGGAGTTGATAACTGAAGGAAACTACAGATTTAAGACTTAAACTAATGTTCTACTTATCTTTATCCTCAGAGGTTAGGAGAAGGCTGTCTCTTACTGAAGAAAAGTCAAAATGAAAAGAACAGTAAAACTGCTATGTTCCTTTAAAATTCTAGATGATGTCAGCACCCAAAATTTTTGAAATATAAAATATCAAAATATTAACTCTATAGGACTTCAAAATTCTAATCCAATCAAAATACTAATTTAGTTGGCCTACATGAGATTTGGGTTGAATTCAAAAGTCAGAAAAAAGATTTTTAGTGCTATTATCATAAATTTTATATTTTTTTGTTTTGCCTTTGTTCCAAAAATCTTAGTCATGTAATTTCTTTGGTAAATTACAAAAATAGTCACAAATTTTACCCTCTTTATACACACTAACATTTGTCATTGAACTTTGCATCTCTTTCAACTTGCAACTCCTCTATCAAGAGGTAAAGGCTATTTTCCACCCATTGATTTTTGAGTTTTCCGTATTGCTTTCTTTGACAGAGTACTAGCAAGAGTGAGACCAGCAGAGGCTTAAAAACTGTTCATGCTTGGATCTTGCTCTCTTACTGCTCACTGAAACCCTGACACTATGATGTGCAGACTCCCAGAATAGTTCTGGAGAATGAGAAAGTTAAAATGAGAACCCTATTGAGTAATTAATTTACCTTAGGTAGACATGTGGGTGAGATGATTCTAGACCATCCAGCTTTGGCTGAGCCTGCCTAGACAGAAAAGATTGTCTAAGCAATCTAAATAGTTGGAAGAAATAATACATGCTTCTTGCTTTACGCCAATACATTTTGGGGTAGTTTATTACACAGAAAAAGATAATTGCTACATCCTTCATTTTTCTTTATTGTTATTGTTGTAGATATATATCTTTAAAAAAATGACTAGTACCCTCTGGAATAAAAAATATATACAAGTGTAAAAATATGATTATTCACACTACTCAGTAATTCTAGGAGAGAATCAAATTGCTGGGTTCAGAAATAAAATGAAATACTTCTGTTCAGTTTATACAATGCAAAGCTAATTTCTATTGTGTTGCCAATATATGTGAGGAAAATGAGAAGTACAGTTATGTTTATGTTGACACGTCTGCATTGCAAGGTTAGGCATTTGGTTTGTTTATACTTTTCCCCATTTCCTCGGTTCAGCTGCACTGTCTGGGTTTTAACAAGCTTCAGTTTTCCCTCACTCGGTGAGACAGCGTCTGAGTTAAGGATTAACATTTGTACAGTGAAACGTAAATGCTTGTGAGTTGTATATAATATTTTAGCAAAAGCTTATTTAGTTTTACCACTTTCACAGATTTTTGTTTTATCAAGCAGTCTTCTGTTACTCCCTTACAAGTTCAATTCGATGAATGCTAAGAATGCAGTAAGTAGACATGTTTTATTCTAAGGTTCATAGGTATAATAGATAGTTGCTCTATACTATGAATTAAAGAAGACACATCTCCAATTTTACTTTATCTATTCTTATTTCCCTCTATACCAATTCCAACGGCTTCTATTATCAAATAAATCTAAAAAATGTTTGGTTTAAGTTACATTGAAATCAGTATATATCCTGATCAAATTAAGTAAAAACAATGTTACATACATACAAAGTTCTGTGTGACTATAACACAGTTTTTCTTCCCTGTATATAGACTGTGTCTTTAAAATTACAGTTTCCCTATTTTTGTACATCTCCCAGTCTCCTGAAATAAGCTTTCCCTCTCCCCAAGAATCCAATGATTTAAATATCCCAGAGCTGGAAAAAAATGTAGAGGTTTTCTAGAGTCTGTACTTAAAAATATGTTTTACTCCTATTGTAAGTAAGAAATGCATTTACAGAACATAAATATAATATTAATGCAATAATTTTATAAATTAATATTTATTCTCAATAGTCAATGCATGCTGATACTTCCAATTCTGTTTTATTTTATTTCCTCTCTCTTATATTATGTTCTCTTCATATTTGTTGCCTTTCTTGTTTAGTTTTTATATTTTAATGACTGTCACAAACTACTAAATTGATTTTACATTTTACTATTGAATTTTGTCATATAGGTGAGAAAACACTGTTAAAAATTCACAGCTTAGGATACCCATTATCTTTGTAATACCTTATTTACTTCTCATCTTTCTCTGCTTTTCTTCTAGCAAAGTAGATATCTCTATTCTAATCTCCCCTTGAAACAGAGAGAATATTTATTTACACAGACTTCAAGTCCATAACAGAGTTATCCCAGGAGTTTTCCACTTTTGGGTATCCTTTTCTTTGGTTTTCTGTTTATCACCTTGACTCCTGAATTGGTTTATAGTTTATTTCACCTTTTTAAAAGTACAATGTCTTGTCATTCTGTACCTCTTAAGCCCATACCAACATACACCCTATTTCCAGCTACTTTTCAGTTTTCATTTTAGCTTTCAGTTTTTCTATCTCAGTAGACTCTGTCTCAAGACTTGTTCTTGAATATTACCTTTTGTGATAACAACCTTTATCATTATCATTTTGTGAATCCCCAGACATCACTAGAAATGATTTTAAATGGCTGAAATCAAGTATAGATAGGAAAAATGACTTCCAAAGATGAGAAATAAAAAATTATTATGATGAGAAATGGGTCCCTCTACTGGTCTAAGAAAATAATTGATTTTATTAACATTTTTTCTTCCCCTGAATGCCCTTTTTGTCACTTTTCCAGGTAATCATTGGATGATGAAATCAAATAAATAACTTGAAGTTTAAGAATATATATCTCTTTTGAGAGACAAGTTATCTTTCATATATAACCTGAAGTCCCGTATCCTCCTACGTCCCAGAACCACCCAGAACTCAGTGGAGGACAACTCTTGCTTTTGGGTCTCCAGTGTCTCTCAAACTCAGGCATTCACATGATTATGAACTTCTCCAGCTTCTACTCTGTCTTGTATTGCCTTTTTTTTCTTTTTTTTTCCTTTCTTTTTCCTTTTTTTTTTTTTTTTTGAGACAAGACCTCACTATTTTGCCCAGGCTGGTTTCAAACCCTTGGATTTAAGCAGTCCTCCTGCTTCAGCCTCCCAAAGTTCTGGGATTACAGGTGTGAGCCACTGCACCCTGCCCTGTCTTATGTTTCCTATCCCAAATTTTTCTTTTTTTATTTTAAAGATGTGGGATACAATCCAGGGTTAGGTATACAAATGTTCATTATGCCGGGATCCTTGTTGATAAGGTGTGCCCTTCCCTCCCCTGGCAGTCTCCTTCAACTGCCAGTCCCACCTCCCTCCCCTGACAGTTTCCCACTACTGCCAATCCTTTTCTTATAGTATTAAGGACAGAATGGATCATCTGATTC
>CAUYQG010013570.1:0-10750 GCA_963574415.1 Tarsius wallacei | reverse complement strand
TCTGAGAAGAATGTTGCTGGTAATTTGATGGATATTGCATTAAAACTGTAGATTGCCTTAGGTAAAATGGACATCTTCACAATGTTGATTCTTCCAATCCATGAGTATGGGATATTTTTCCACTTGTTTGTGTCATCTTTGATTTCTTTGAGCAGTGTTTTGTAGTTTTCATTGTAAAGGTCTTTCATGTCTCTGGTTAGGAAAATGCCAAGGTATTTCATTTTTTGTGTGTGGCTATTTTGAATGGGATTGTGCTTTTTATTTGGGTTTTTGTTTGTTTATTATTGGTGTAAAGAAATGCGATTGTCTTTTGCACATTTATTTTATACCCTGAGACTTTGCCAAAGTCCTTTATCAGTGCAAGGAGGCTTTTGACAGATTCTCTTGGGTTTTCAAGGTACGCAATCATGTCGTTGGCAAAGAGAGATAACTTGACTTCCTCTTTTTCTATTTGAATAAACTGATCGCCTTCTCTTTTCTGATTGCTCTAGCCAGGACTTCCAATAATATATTGAACGGGGGGTGGGGGGGAGTGGGCATCCTTGTCTTGTTCCAGTTTTCAGGGGTAATGATTCCAATTTTTGTCTGTTTAAGAGTATGCTAGCTGTGGGTTTCTCGTAGATGGCTCATACTATTTTGAGGTATGTTCCATGTATGCCTAGATGTTCGAGGGTTTTTATCAGGAAGGGGTGCTGGATTTTATCAAAAGCTTTTTCTGCATCTAATAATATAATCATGTGGTTTTTGTTTTGACATCTGTTGATGTATTTAATTACATTTATTTTCTTGCGAATGTTGAACCAGCCTTGCGCCCCAGGGATGAAGCCTACTTGGTCATGATGGATGATTTTTGAGGTGTGTTGTTGAATGCGTATCAATGTGATGTTAGCTTCATAAAATGATTTGGGGAGGTTCCATCTTTCTCAATTACCTGGAATACTTTCAGTAGAATTGGTATCAGCTCCTCCTTAAATATCTTATAGAATTCTGCTGGAAAGCCATCTGGCCCAGGGTTTTTTTTTTTTTGTAGGTAGTTTTCTTATTGCATAGTCAATTTCCTTGAGTGTTATTGGTCTATTTAGGGTCTCGATTTCTTCTTGTTTCAACCTAGGCAGGTTGTGTTATATCAGAAAGTCTTCCATTTCCTAAGGTTTTCCAGTTTGTTTCCATACAAGTGTACATAGTAGTGATCTTTTGTATTTCTTTGGGGTCATATGTAACTTCATCTTTTGTGTTTCTGATTGTATTTATTTGGGCTTTTTTTCTCTTTTTCTTGGTAAGTCTAGCTAAGGGACCATCAATCTTGTTTATTCTTTCAAAGAACTAGCTTTTGGTTTCATTGATTTTTTGTATTATCTTTTTGTCTTCTACGTCCCGGATTTGGGCTTTTATTTTGGTGATCTGGATTCTTCTGCTTAAGTTAGGATTTGGTGGTCTTACTTTTCCAGCTTCCTAAGGTGACTTGTTAGGCTGTTAATTGTGGTCCTTCCATTTTCTTCATATGCGTTTGTAGGGATATGAATTCCCCTCTTACTACAGATTTCATGGCATTCCAGGACTTTGGTAAGATGTCTCTTCATTTTCATTTGTTTCCAGGTATCTTTTAATCTCTGTTTTGATTTTATTGCTGACCCAGGAGTTGTTTAGCATCATGCTGTTTAGTGTCCATGTCTTTGTGGGTTTGGGGGGGAACTTTGTTGGTGTTGATGTTTATTTTTATTCCACTGTGGTCTGAGAAGGTGCATGACAAAATTTCGATCTTTTGAAATTTGTTTATGCTTGATTTATGGCCAAGTATGTGGTCGATCTTAGAGTACGTTCCTTGCAGTGATGAGTAGAATGTATATTCTGTGGTCGTTGGGTGGAGTGCCCTGTAGGTATCAATTAAGTCCATTTGGTCAAGAGTCACATTGAGGTTCTGGATCTTGTTGCTGATTTTTTGTCCTGATGATCTGTCTAGGGTTGTGAGTGGGGTATTAAAGTCCCCAGTTATGATGGTGTTAGAGTCAATATCTTTCTTGAGTTTTCCCAGAAATTGCTTTATGAAAGTTGGCACTCCTATGTTGGGTGCATATATGTTTAGGATAGATATATTTTGTTGATGGAGTGAACCTTTTATCATTATGTAGTGTCCTTCTGTATCTTTTTAAATTTTTGATAGCTTAAATGGTATTTTGTTTGAAATTAGGATTGTGACCCCTCCTTTCTTTTGTGTTCCATTCACCTGAAAATTTGTTTCCCATCTTCTTACTTTGAGTCTGTGTGTGTCCTTTCTAGTAAGATGGGTCTCTTGAAGACAATATATTGTTGCCTGGTGATATTTTATCCATCCATCTATGTCTTTTCAGTGGTGCATTGAGTCCATTCACATTCAGGCTAATTATTGAAATGTGAGTGTTGGTCCCTATCATAAAGTTCTTATAGAGTTGTTGTTGTTGTTCCTATTTGTTGTCTTTCTTTTGGTTTTGGGGGTTGGTTCGTGTGTGTTTTACTCTTTTCCTGTACTCTTGTGAAGAACGTTGTTGTCTTTTTCCCTTTTCTTCTGTGTGTAGTACTTTCTTAAGTGTTTCATATAGAGGGGGTCTGGTGGCAGTGTAAGTTCTTAGGGATTGGATGTCTGGGAAAGATTTTAATTCAACCTCACTGATGAAGCTTAGCTTGGCTGGGTAGGTTATTCTTGGTTGAAATTGTTTATCTTTTAGAACTTTGAAGATAGGGCTCCAAGCTCTCCTAGCTTGCAGGGTTTCTGTAGATAAATCTGCTGCTATTCCAATTGGTCTTCCATGGAAGGTGATCTGGCCTTTTTCTCTTGCTGCCTTTAGGATTTTTTCTTTTATACCTACTTTGCTTAGGTGAATTATTATGTGTCTGGGAGTTGGTCTTCTCATTTGTTGTCTTGCAGGGGTTCTCTGAATCTCTTGTGTTTGAATTTTTGCATCATTGATGAGGTGAAGGAAGTTTTCTTCAATAATCTCATGGAATGTTTTTTCTAGGGTGGCCTCTGTTTCTCTTTCTGTTTCAGGAAGGCCAATGACTCTTAGGCTCTTTCTCTTGAAGTAATTGCTCATCTCTTGAAGATTTTGTTCTGTCCTTTTAAGCTTCTTTTCTCTGTTTTTGACAGTTTCGGTTAGTTCTATATTTTGGTCCTCAAGCTCTGAGATTCTTTCTTCTGCTTGGCTAATTCTGCTATCCATGCTTATCAGTTTGTTATTTATTTCATTCACAGTATTCTTTATTACTGTTATCTCAGTTATCAACCCCTTCCTAGTTTCTTCTTGTCTCTCCTCAATTCTTTTTAATCTCTCCATTAGTGTCTTGATATCTAGGTTTGCAGTTTAAGATGGTCATTCTGGGGGCTCTTCATTGTTTGCATTCCAAAGTCAGTTTTCTCAGTGTCTGCCCTCCCAGGGGTCTGGGAGAGACCCATATTCTTCTTTTGGTTTTTCTTCATTTGTGTAGATTTTTCTCTTTCTCCCCCTTTCCCTCCCCTCCTTTAATTCTGTTTTTCAGGGAAGGTGAGTTTGCTTTTACTTCGTTTGTTCAATCTCCTGTTCTTCCTTATGAAGGTCCTCTGGCTTTGTTCACTTTTGAGATTGGAGTTTGTTCTGGGGGCTGTACTTTTTGCAGTTTTGAGGTTTAATTGAGGGGGAAGCTGTGATTCAGAATCTACCTGCTGATCCCAGTATCCACCAACAGGTTTATGGGCACACTGGAACCTATTTCCCACTGACTTACAATCTGTCCGTGCATCGGGGTGTAGGTTTGGTCCCTTAGAAACCAAGTTGGAGGTTGCTCGTAGGTGGGCGGGGCAATGCAAATCTCTGCTTGGAAAATGGCTGAGGTGGGCAGGTCCTCTTTCGCGGATCCTTTCTCTCCACTTGTCTGGTCCGTGGGTGATCCACTATGACCGACTGTGGTGGCGTGTGAGGCACTGGGGATCAGGTGCACAGCTGGGCCCTGGATTTGGTGTGCCACCAGCGGTCTGGGGTGGAGGGAGCTGGGAATTCCCTCTTCTGGAGCTGAGAGTGGCTGATCAGCACCTCCTTAAGATATACTGTTCTCTTACACAACCATGGGGTCGCACGCTGGGTGCCTCAGCCAGTGTGGGACCAGAGCTCCAAAAGGCAGCTGGTGAGTAGTGACAGCGACTTTGGGCCCCTCACAGGGTACTTAAGCCAGAAATGGAGCTGGTATCTCTGAGGGGCTGGCGCCTGGAGCCTCCCTGGGTGATGGTTGAAATAGGGCTTGAAATAGGGCTGGATGGGAGCCCAGAACACAGGGTGGGGAGCTGGAACTCTGAAGAGTAAGCACCAGGCAACTGGGCTGGGAGCCCAGTCAGGAGGGGAGCTAGCTGTAGCTGAGTGCTGGGCAGATCAGAGTAGCCAGCAAGGGAACCCAGATCTCCACGAAGCAGTATCCAAGGACCTCCATAGGCAGTGGCTTGGTGCCAGGTGAGATGATGTAGCCAGGGAGAGAGCTGGGATTTCCACGTGGCCGGGGCTGGGGCTGCCTATAGTGGAGCAGCAGCAGCCGGGGGCCACAAATGCTGGCCTTGCGTGAGACTGAGGGTCTCCAGGCCTCAGACCGGTGTGGCTGGTGGTGGGCAGGAGGGTGGGGGAAGGAAAGTAAGAGTCTTTTTGGGAACTCACGTTTGGAGAATCTCACAATTTCACCTATGTCGTCGCCATCTTACTGGGACTTGGGAATACTCACTTTTCTTAAGTGCACGTGAAACATTCAGCTGGATAGAGCCTCCTTCTTGATGGTGCACAGCAGCCTCTGCTGGGTTTCCACCTCCACAGGGGCTGCACCCATGGCACCACCTGCTGCCTTCTGAGTCCCGGGCGGTGGCAGCGGCGACCTATTTCTAATTTTTAATAAATAACTCTTATTTCTTCCTTTTTAATATACATCATGACCAATATTTCTTCTTTCTTGTTGTCACCAACTTTGCTCAATACTCACAGCTCACATCTGGTTCATTATAATGTCTCTGTGCATCCCTTTCTGCCGTCTGTACCCCAATCTATCCTGCATAGATTTTCTAGCATTTTAGGAAATTGTCAAACAAACACAAAAGTTGAAAGAATTGTGCAGCAAACACCAGTATGTCCATTACTCAAATGCCTGGAAATTTTCTAGTTTTACTTTATCACGTATTTATCCATCTTTCCATTTCTATATCCGTTAGTGTCTCTCTCTTATTTTGATGCATGTCAAAGTAAGCTGCATACAGAAGTAAAATTTATCCCTAAATAATTCAGAATGCATAGAATTAACTTGTGTTTAATGTTTGTGTACAATTCCGTTGTGAGGTAAAATTTACATATACAGTAAGTTCTTACTTAATGTCCTAGAGAGGTTCTTGGAAATTGAAGTTTTAGGAGACATGAAGTCTAATTAAACCAATTTTTTCCCTCATCAACACTATAACAACATGACAAATGAAATGCTGTCATTTGAGGACCTGCTATAGTCATTTATCTTAAAGTTGCAGTTTCTAAGAACCTATCAACTACAGCTAAGGGAGGACCTAATACAAAGTCCTCTCTTAAAATGCATAAATCGTACATGTACCATGTGAGAAGTTTACAGTGTATTATTTAAGCCTCAATTTTAATATGCCATTCCCTTCCTCAATAATCCAAATGATTTCTTATTGTCTAACAAAATAAGTACCACATTTTTTCTTAATGCAACTATATTAATTATCCAATTATATTTAAAATCACTCCCTTTTCCTCTATAGTATGAGTCCCACATTATCTGTGATGCTTGTTTACATCTCTGTGTGTGTCACACTGAATAAAAGTCAGAGAGGACTGTGCTGGTGGTTTGTTACACTGACTGTAGACAGATAAATATTGGAGTATAACATTTAGGTTAAATATCTAGACTTTGCCACTAACTTATTTTGGGATTGAGGGTAAATTGCTAGTTTGTTGTTTCTTTAATACTTAAATTGTAAATCTGTCTCATAAGGTTCTTGTCAGGGTTAGCAATAACATGCGTAGGGACCTACTAGGATGTTTAACACATAGTAGGTACTCAATAAGTTTCATATATCAGGTGCTCATTTAGTATCCTTATTAATATTAGTAAGGCATAGTAAAGTTCCAACCTCAGGAAACTTAAAATCCAATCCTAGGCTGGACACAGTGGCTCGAGCCTATAATCCCAGCATGTTGGTGGGGATGAGGTGAGAGGTTTGCCTGAGCCCAGGGGTTCGAGGCCAGCCTAGGCAACTTGGTGAGACCTCATCTCTACAATAAATGAAAAAGTTAGCAGGGCATGGTAGCATGCACCTGCAGTTCTGGCTACTTGGAAGGCTGAAGCAGAAGGATCACCTGAGCCTAGCAGGTCGACGCTAGGGTGGCTGTGAGCGTGTCACTTCACTCCAGCCTGGGAGATGGAGCGAGACTCTGAATCAAAAAAAAAAAAAAAAAATCCAATCCTATACCTGTGCTAATAACAAAATAATTTTCAATATGAAATAATATTTTTATTTCAGGTATAATTTTTAAAATATAATTTTATGTATTAAGCAGCAAGCTAAGCTTCTCTTTATACTTAGGCAGAAAGTGTCTACAAGTTATATATATTGTTTTGTTTCTCCGTCTGGGTCACATGGGAGTGAATAAATACAGCAGGGGACAAGGCAGGTGAAAAGATGGATAGATGGATCATATTTATGTCAATATTTTTCTTCAAATCTCTTTCAACTACCCTGAATATATACTCAGCAAACTGTTCTAAGGTCTGATTTTCTGAATACCTACACTGAAAAACTTTGATGTCCTGAATAAAATGTTGAGCTCAGTACTGGACACAAAACTATTTTTATTATTGCTGACTATTTATTTATTAACTTATTCATTTATTTATTACTATTGACTATTATTATTGATGTAATATTTTTCCTTTTAGGAAAAATAAAAGTCAACAAAAAGATTCAATTGACATAAGAAAAATGTTGTTTTATACAGTATATTCTCATATAGGGAATAAGCATACTATTATAATTCACTTTGCAAAGCCGAGGAATTCAATAACTAGATGAAGTATTTGTAAAGTCATTAAATAATTATAATTTATTTTGCTATTTTTAGCCATCTTGTTCTGTTATCAGGACAAGCACATTTCTAAAACCAATCTCTTCCATTAGAAGTCTTTCCAAACCATGAGGAATTTACCTTGTAGTACATGGATGCAGTACCTTCAAATTGGTTATTACCTTTTCAGCATATGTATTTTTAGATGAGAAGTCACAGAAAGTAATTTTTATAGTTTTCTTTTTCTTACTTTAAACAAAATCATGTTGAAAGGGTGAAAGTATCAAGTTGGGAAATCAAGAAAGCACTTAATGTGCAGCTATCACCATTGAGTTACCTGTCTAGCTCCTCAAGCTCAATGTAAGTTCCAAGAGGTAAGAAGCCAAGTTCTTTTCATGCAGCACAGACCAAAAGGCTCTTTGATGAATAAATGAATAACTAGTTATTATAGCTTAGTTAGCAAATTTTTTTTGCTGGTAGATTAAGAACCTGTGATGATATTTTCATTTTCTGAAGGTAAATATAAAGAATCATTAAGTTTGAGAATTTCGATGTGTTGTGAAGGAAAGTGCTGTATTTATGGGTTTTAAGTCTCCTAGTTAGAGTTCTCCTAGTTCATTGTTTTTCTGGTGGCAGCAAGGAGCATGTACTCTTAAAAATTTCCTCTTTTCTGACTTTAGTAGAAAGACAAGATGGGAAATAATGCACATGTTCATTAAATTTCAACTTAAATTGGTCTATTTATATGTCACTATTTTTTCACATAGCTTTAGTTGTAAATTTTAGTGAAATGAAAATCAAATGAGGGAGTATATAATGTGTGTCTGTGGCAGTTAGCACAACAGAGATTTGACAATTATCCCGTTAATCTGATCAACAAAGACAGCCAAATTGGGTAGTTTAGGTCTCAAAGTGAATTTATTTGGCCAGTAGATCCAAATTGACTATGCACATTAATTATATTAACAGCACAGCTGCCAACATTCTCCTCACTGTAGGATACATGGAAACAGCTCACAAATAGAGGGTGATAAAGTACAGAGAAAGGAAACAAATATCGGATAATCACAATAGTCAACTAAATGTAGCTGAGAGAAGGAAAAAAAGTAGGACTCAATTGTAACATGCAGGAAAAAAAGTCAAAGTCATAAAAATATTAAGATAGATGATTAATATCCAATAATATAAGAAATAAAAGAAAAGGAGAGGCAGGGAGGGGAGATAGTGTAATCCTATGGAGATCACACCAATGTACCATCTTTTATTTAAATGGATTAAGGATGATCAAAATCTCTGACTTCTTTGGCTTTCAATAACTCAAACAATGCCTCTTTAATTTACTTTGAAGTATTTGAAATAAAAATATATCCAAGTCTTCGACTGATCAATCTTTCTAGAGACAAATCTAAATGTAGCCTATTGTCATGATTTTGGAAATATGCAAAATAAAATTATATCTTAAAATTAAATTATAGGTGAAATAGTCAAGGAGGAAAACACTAAATACTACATTAGACAATATGAATTTAAAGAAAATTCATGTCGTTTGTTGACCTGAAAAATATATATGCACATATTCATATATACATTTATGAATTTGGCTTTAGGTTAATTTCTCTTGCATCGAGTCTTTAGTTGAGAAAATCCAGGGGGAGGTAGTAATGATTGCTTAAAAGATCAACAGACAACCTTCCTTCCTCTTGCTTTCAGTACCTTCTCTTATCCCCAAGTTCCAGAATCACAAAAAACTATTAATTGATGAATAATTAGACTTTGAATGTATGCTTCTATTCATTCATCAGAGATTCATTACACTGAAATCTATAAGTGTTTGCAAAAAAGTAGAAATAAAAGGAATGGAATCAAACTCATTTAAAATTAATCTCTTCCACTGAAAAAGGAACTACAATGGCAAGGTTGTTTTTTGTTTCTGGATGATATAACATGCCAGATGGTCAGTGATGATTTCAATCCCTGGCACTGCAAAACCACATGTTATTCATTCACTTTCAGAATTATAGTGGGAACCAAGTACTGACCCACTTTAGCTTTATTATCAGTTTGGAAAAACAACTTCCAACAGTACCATAGTCACAACAATTAGAGCTATATCATTCATTCCCTGGGCCCATTCATGATCAATAATTTTTAATCTTCAGTATTACTCATTAGGACAAAAATTACCTTAAGTCAAGCGAGGCTGAATGTCTGGTATCAAGATTAAGAACTTGCAAATAATATAACATTGTCCAGATTGGGATTATTTTTCTAACTTTCTAGACATTTTCTGGTATTGAAAATACCTAGGCCTCATTCACTTTGACCAAGTAGGTTTCATCCCTGGGATGCAAGGCTGATTTAACATTCATGAGACCATAAATGTAATTAAATACATCAACAGATATAAAACCAAAACCACATGATTATATCTTTAGATGCAGAAAAAGCTTTCAATAAAATCCAGCCTTTCTTCATAGATGGAACATATCTCAAAAGAGTAAGAGTCATCTGTGAAAAACTCACAGTCAATACACTGCTAAGCAGAAAGAAGTTGGAACCATTTTCCCTGAAAATTGAACAAGACAAGGATGCCCACTCTCACCACTCCTGTTCAACACAATATTGGAAGTCCTAGCTAGAGCAATCAGACAAGAGAAGGAAATAAGGGGTGTCCAAATAAGAAAAGAGGAAGTCAATTTATCCCTCTTTGCAGACAACATGATTCTATACCTCAAAAGTCCAAAAGAATCTGTCAAAAACCTGCTTGCACTGATAAAGGACTTTGGCAAAGTCTCAGGGTATAAAATAAGTGTACAAAAGACAGTCACATTCCTATACACCAACAATAAACAAACAGAAACCTTCCCCAAAAGCACAATCCTACTGACAATAGCCAAACAAAAAAATAAAATACCTTGGCATCTTTCTAACCAGAGAAGTGAAAGATCTTTACAACAAAAACTACAAAACACTGCTCAAAGAAATCAAAGATGACACAAATGGAAAAATATTCCATGCTCATGGATTGGAAGAATCAACATTGATAAGATGTGCATCCTACCCAAGGTAATCTGTAGATTTAATGCAATACCCATTAAATTATCATCATCATTCTTCTTAGACCTGAAAACAACATTACAGGAATACATATGGAAACATAAATAACCACGAACATCCAAAAGAATCCTCAGCAAAAACAAAAAAGTGGGAGGCACCACACTCCCAGACTTTAAACTTTATTAGAAAGCGACAATAACAAAAACAGCCTGGTATTGGTACAATAACTAGTATGTAGACCAATTGAACAGGATAGAAATACCAGAAGCAAAACCTCAATTTCTCAACCAACTCATCTTTGACAAAGCCTCCACCATCAAGCACTGGGGAGAGGAGAACCTATTCAGTAAATGGTGCTGGGAAAACTGGCTGACCACATGCAAAAGATTGAAACAGGTCTCCTACCTATCACCATACACAAAAATCAACTCTAAATGGATCAAAAACCTAAATGTGAAACTTCAAACTATAAGGACCTTAAAAAATTCAGGAGATACCTTTATGGAATTTGGAACTGTCAACCAATTCCTGATTAAAACCCCAAGTGCCCATGACATAAGAGACAAGATAGACAAGTGAGACCTCATCAAACTGATAAGCTCCTGCAAAGCCAAGGAAACCATCAAGAGAGCAGGGAGACA
>CAUYQG010013569.1:0-29621 GCA_963574415.1 Tarsius wallacei | reverse complement strand
AAACCAGATCTGAGGTTGTACCAGAGTTAAAGACCATAGCAGTGTGTGCCCTTGTCTTAGGTTGGTAGGTTCTCTACAAAGCAACCAAATGCAGAAGGCAGAGAGCTATTTAGGGCCACTTAAAACTCTACACTTATGGGGTGTATATCAATACTGTATGTAACAGTGAATGAAGTTGTCCAAAGATGATTTGTGGAATGCTGTTTTTGGTAATGTCTTGAGGCCTTTGAAACCCATTTGGGAAAAACTTGACTATTTTCTGACTGGACTGCTTATTTTCAAACAGGGAGGTTTATGCCCTGGACAAATTTGCATGTGTGGACAGTACTGTGTACAACAGGCCTGTAACTCCACCATAATTCACAATTGTAATGAAAAACTCCAGTTGCCAAGGTCACAATAAGTCACAAGGTTTGCATGAGCACCCTGTGTGTGAAAAAGAATATTTCCTAATTGGCATTAGTATTAATTAATGATTGTTGCCACATGAAATATCACATCGAGCCCAAGTCAGTCTGGGTTGGCTGTTCTCTTCCAACCCCACTCACGCCAACCTCCTTGGAGGACTGCTAGCTACCAGTAAGGACAAATGATCTGGGGGAAGTCGCTCTGGAAGACAGAGTGTGGCTAGGACAGGGAGGAGATGGCATGGCCACATCCCAGTGAGAGTGAGAAGAGAGCTATGTACTCCAAAGTTAGGGGAGTAGGTGGACAAAGTAAGAGGACACCAGAGAGGAAGAAAGATGTGTCAGAGGAGCAGAAGATCAGGAGGGAGGGAGGAAGGGCCCCATCTCAGAAACCAGGAGATGCAAGGGCTTCAGGAAGGCAGAGTGGTCTAGAATGCCAAATGTCACCGAGAAGTCAGTGGGAGGAATTCTGCCTGCCAAGGGCAGACCTGGGCCCCTGAGGCTTTGTGAAGGCCTGACAGATTGGCTAGTGACATGTGGGATGGGTGGGAAGCCCAGAGGAAGCATCTGAAAGGTAAAGAGAAGTCTTTCCCTTAGCCTTGCTCAGCAAAGAACCAACAGTACCTGGGGCTTGTTAGAAACACACATTTTCAGGCCCCACCAGACCTGTTGAATCAAACTCTGGGGTGAATCCTGGCCATCTGTGTGTTAAAGACTCCCAGGTCAACTTCAAACCAGAGGACCCAGCATGTTTAAACTAAAATACTACCTTTTCAAACATTAAAAAAAAATACTTTCTTTTCAAACCTTTCAGGTCTTGAAGTAACAATGTTAGGGTGGACAAAATGGCCACCCTCTACAGCAATCCTTTGCAAGATCATGAGTAGCTGATGGCCAAATCACTAATCATACATCCCAAAGAGATAAACTGTGTTCTTCGGGGTTTTCAGGACTGCTCTATCAAGGTAGAGCCTTGACAGTGAGGTCTGCAGAACTCCAAAAATAGCCATGTCTTTTCCCTTTTGTATGGATCTTTACAATAATGAGGTGGTTGTAGTGATGACAAAAATATCAATATAACTAGACTGCCTACATTTGAATAAGGTTTTAGCAAGTCCCATGGCAGAAGTTAAAACAAACAAACAAACAAAACGTGTGCTTTGGACTCAGAAGGACCCAGGTTTGAGTCCTATCTCCTTCAGCTCTTAGCAGTGAAACCCTGAAAAACTGACTTCTCTGAATCTTGGTATCCTCATTTGTAAAATGAAAATAAGAATACTAATTTAGAGGGTTGCAAATAAATGTAAATAAAACTATAAATATAAAGCATCATGATAGTGCCTGGCACATAGTAAAAGTTCAGTGAAGGTTATACCTTTCTACTTGTGTTTGAGGTCTTTACATGTAATGCTCATCTTGCATTTTTTCTAGGGTTCTTATCCCCTGTACAGCTGTTTGGGTACCTGATCTTCCTATGGCTCCAGAGTTCAAATATAAGTACTTATTGAGCATCTCTTAGATGCCAGGTATTGTGCTGGGTGCTGGCAGGGATATAGCAGAGTCTGGACCCTGTTCAAGCTGATGTTTGAAGGGCTGAGTTTACATTCCAGCCCATGTGGATGTCCCACTTTTTTTTACATATACCAGGGGTGCCAAAAAATGTATACACATGTTAAGAGATATTTGCCATAATCAGAAGTGTCTGGACGCTGATGGTAACCATTGTGAGCACCGCTTGTAATTGCAGAAGTCAAACGTGACTTGTATTCATCTTATTGAGTATTATAATTTTAATACAGTTTTTTCCTTTCTTAACATGTGTATATATGTTTGGCATCCTCTGTGATTTAATTATTATTATAATTGATACATAATAATTTACATATTCATGGAATATAGTAGTGATATTTCTATATACATGTATGATGTGAAATGATCAAAACAGAGTAATTAGCAAATCGATTATCTAAAACATTTATCATTTCTTTGTGTTGGGAACATTCAAAAACCTCTTCTCTAGATATCTAAAAATATACAATAAATTGTTGTTAACTCTAGTCATCCTACAGTGCTATGGAACACTAGAACTTACTCTTCCTATCTAGCTGTAATTTTGTATCCATTAACCAATCTCTCCCTATCTTCTCCTTCCCACTACCCTTCCCAGCCTCTGGTAACTATCATTCTACTCTCTACTTGTATGAAATCTACTTTTTTAGCTTTCATAAATGAGTGAGAGTATGCAACATTTGTCTTTCTGCTCCAGGCTTATTTCGCCTAACATAATAACTTCCAGTACCATCCATGCTGCTGCAAATGACAGGATTTCGTAACTTTTATGGCTGAATAGTACTCCATTGTATGTATGTCACATTTTCTTTATCCATTCATCTGTTGTTGGACACGGGTTAGTTTCATATCATGGCCATAGTGAATAATACTGCAGTAAACATGGAAGTGCAAGTGTCTCTTCCACATGCTAATGTTTTTTTGTTTTTTTTTTACTGGAAGCCAAGAATACCAGGTCTCAGAAGGAAAACAATGTGCAAATGTGTCCTCCCTTAGGACAGTGGAAATGTATAGCTGGGATCAACACATTTTTTCTGTAAAGGGTCAGGTAGAAAGTATTTTAGGCTTTGCTGGCCTGGTAGTCTCTGTTGCAGCTACTCTATTCTGCTGTTGTAACTCAAAAGCAGCCATAGATGATGCATAGATTAATACATATGGCCACGTTCTAATAGAATTTTATTCACAAAACAGGGAGTGGGTGGGACTAGCCCGTGGGCCAACCTCTGATCTGCATTGTGGCTCAGGAAATAGCTATTTCCTTTAACTGGTATTGGTAGGATGTGTAAAGCTACATAGGTATTTTCCATATAATTAAAGTTTATCAAATCAAGAACAATTTTCTGAAGCCCCTTATTGTTCTAAAGCATATTTTATACTTTCTCTGGAAGAACCTGGCTAGTAAGTTTTTCACCAAACTGTCTCTCTCTTCTACAGCCAAATTACATTTCCCACTTCTCTTGCAGTTAGGTGCAACCCTGAAACTGAGTGCTGGCCAATTGAATGTGGGCAGAAGTGATGTGCACTTCCAGGCCTAGCACATAAAAACTACTACCAGGCAGAGCGTGGTGGCTCATGCCTATATCCCAGCACTTTGGGAAGCCGAGGTGAGAGGATTGCCTGAGCCCACAGGTTTGAGACCAGCCTAAGCAGTGTGGCGAGACCTCATCTCTACAATAAATCAAAAAATAAGCTGGGTGTGGTGGCGCATGCCTGTAGTTCCAACTACTTGGAAGGCTGAGGCAGAAGGGTCACTGAGCCCAGCCGGTCGAGGTTGTGCTGGCAGTGAGTGTGCCACTGCACTCTGGACTGGGTGACAGAGTGAGAAACTCCAACTCAAAAAGCAAAAAAGACAAAAAATCTCCTACCCATTCCTACACACACTGTCTTCTCTTCCTTGCTAGCTGAACAGAGAGGCTCTATGGGATGGGAAATCCCCAAGATTGGAGGAGCCTGGGTACTCACCTGTATGCTGACCTGCATTTGATTGCAAAGAAAGTGAGGAGAAAGCCACTGAAATGTTGAGGGATTTTATTATCAGATTTAGCCTACCTTGAGTAATTCACTTTTCTATCTCTTTAATCAGATGATACAAAACACAATTTAATGCTTTGCTGATTACTTAGGGTCTCTATTAAGAAGACTTATGATTGGTCTCTATGGTAACACATTTCTAAGACTCCTTTTTGGATTTCCATGTTCTTTCCCTGATATTTAGTTGTTCACTGCTGTTTCTTTCTCACCCTTCTTCTAGCTCCTTCCTCAGAGTTTGAGCCCATAGTGAGCTCAGGATAACAGACATCCATGGCTGAGTAACATCTGTCCATTAAAAAAGAGTTAGTAATGCTCTCAGCAAAAGCCTAAATGATAGAGTGCCTGAGCTTGCTGACAACTATTTGTGCCTTGGAAACTCTTTTCACTTACTTCCAGGTTTAGTATTGTGTTCCAGAGAGCTGAAGTTATTGGAAGCTCAGTAGCTCTGAAAAAATGAGGTATTTCTGTATCATCCAGCTTACAAATTTTCAAAGCTTTAATTCCTCTACTACCCATCTTGGGGGAGTCCATAATTTAGATCTGTCCTTTGACACTCATGGAATATTATGCTTTCAAAATACTGATTTTTTTGCACATAAATTATGGCTGCTATGTGTTCCAAATCTCTGTTTTAAATTCACCTTTTCTGGTTAATTAAGTATTGTTGACACCAATAGACCATAGGTGACTATTTTATAGGAGCTGGAAAACTTGACTCTAAAGGTTAAATAATTTTATTTCAGTTCCAGAGATGGTATAGCACCTTCATGTCTTGGGGCAATTTACCAAGAAAACCCAGCTGGGCTCTAGACCTGGTCTTTGGATTATTCTGATAGGTAGGAATGTGGTCCTTTCCTAGCATGAGAGGGAAAGCAGGAGAGGGACTAGTGGGGTCAGACCAAAGGGAGGGAGACTGGAGGAGGCCAAGGGAGTCTAAATACTTTGACAGTCTGATTTTAATTCTTTGTTGATTGCCTGGGCCCAGGGGTTTAAGACAAGCCTGGACAACTTGGTGAGATCTTGTATCTACAATTTTAAAAAATAGCTTGGTGTGAGTGGTGCATGCCTGTAGTTTCAGCCACTTGGAAGGCTGAGGAAGAAGGATCTCCTGAGCCCAACAGGTGGAGGCTAAGGTAGCCATGAGCGTGTCACTGCGCTCAAGTCTGGGCAACAGAGTGAGACTCCTACTCAAAAAAGACGAACAAACAGCCAATTATTTATTGAAAAAACTAGGATGGTCATATTTAAAGGATCTTCTTGGTCTGTTTCTTTATCTGTAAAACAAGGAGGGTAGAAATGAACTGTACAATTTTCTCTAGGTCTCACATTATGCAAATCTATTTTTCCATGAGACCTGGAACCAAAAACACCTTCCCAAATGATTTCTAATCACCAATACTTATTTCTTCTTCCCATTTCTGCTAGGCATCCAGAACTACCCATAAACTTCAGCATATGCAAGGACAGTAATTTGTTCTGTGATCTGCCCAGGGCCAGGTAATCTTTTTGTCCCAGACTGACCTTGTTGGTGACCTTGAGGATCCCAATTACAGTTTTACTTTCTTTCCACTATACACAACACCTCCTTATGTTGACCTAGGGTGACTTCTTTGCTTTATTCTCTTTGGCTCAAATATGTACTAAGACCCAATGATGAAAACTCAGGCTTCTTGTCTATGAAGCAAGTTGGATGTCTCCTTCATAGCTATGGATATGGCTGAGCCTTACTTCTCATCTGTCCTAGTAGTAGTATATTTACTACTGCTGCTGCCCCAGCACTGTTCACAGCGGACCCCATGACTTCCAAAAGAAATCACTGCTATAAAATGAATCACTAATTCATAAGGAATTATATGTTTATTCATATATATTTTATATCATAACAAATGCAAATTAATTTCAGGGTGTGACTACCCAAGCTAGTATCTATATGGCTGCCTGTATAAAATTTCCCTCTCAAAATTCTCCAAACCATCTGGTATAAACTACTGTATTGTGACCTGTTAAAATAAGTAACAGCTGTGATAATCCCTCTCGATTTATAGCAAGCTATAAAGCTTTGCATATACTGGCAATGCATATAAAATAATAAATAAAACCATTATCATTCTGTGCTGTCTTGGTGGAAATTACGATGATTTAGCCAAAATAGAGCCCTATGGAATGCATCGGAGGAGAAGATTAAGCAAAGGTTTTGCCCAACCTGGGGCCTTCTCTCACACCCAAAGGTCAATCTCACTACTTGGAATTACTGGATATGTCTGAAAACCTTATCCAGTGCAAATGCATCCTTTTTGGAAAAAAACAAAACAAAACATGCTTCCAAACATTGCTGCCCAACTTCTATTATTTCAAAGCCTCCCTTTCTGATGGTAGGTTTCCAAATTCCCCAGTATATGCAGACCGTAAAGAAAGCCAAGCTATGCACAGCTCAAAAAATGTGAAATAATTTATAGCACCAAAGCTAAAAATTGTCTTGGAATTGTTAACTAAGTTGATGTTTGCAAATACTGCCAAGATCACAGGTTAAAAAATATTGTATCTAGGGATTATCACAGCATCTCTCAAAGATAAGCAATATGTGGAAAAAGACAAGCTGGTATCTGACAGGGAAAGGGAAGGAGCAGCTTTGATTCTGAGTAAAAGAGAGTTACTATGCCCACTACACATGGATTTCAAAAAAAGTAAGGGACAAGAAAGGAAACCAGGAACATATAATGGCTCTTTACTAGATGTCGGGCATTACACCATCATTTTATTTAATCTTCACAACAGCCCTATGCCTTAGGTATTAATATTCCTGTTTTAAGGTGAGGAAATTGACGTTCAGAGAGGTTAAGTAATATGCTCAAGGCCATCCAGCTAACAAGTTAGAGAGATGGAGTTTGAAGTCAGGTCTGTTTAATTCCCAGCTTCATGCTCTTTCCATCTCACTACATTGCCTTTTGGACAGCTGTTCACAACATTTTTTTGCCATGACTTATGGTATTTACATGAGCCAATCATTGTCATGGCCATTGGCAATTCCCACCCTTTTCTCTCATACAAATGAGAATTGTTGAATACAAATGAGAATTAGTTTACTATTGGAAGAACTTCAAATCAATTTTGATATATCTATATTTATACACACACACACAAATACCGGGGATGCCAAAAATGTATACAAATTTTAAGAGATGTTATCTATGTATTACTTTTTGAAGTTGAATTGAATTATGGTAGCATTATTATCACCATGTGACAGTCAGGACAAAGAAAATGGTGACAGCACAGTAGTTGTTCGAGGAGCACAAGACAATTTTGAAGTGATATTTAAAATTCAAAAATGTTGTGGAAGTACAACAACAATGAAGGTGTGAGCATGCAACAGGACCTCCAACACACCTAACAGAGATGCATGGTACGTGTGTGATGTACACAAGAGAAGATCTGGGAGGCCTCGTACAGCAACAAGTCCTACAGTAGTTCACTGTAATCAGAAGTGTCTGAATGCTGATGGTAACCACTTTGGGCACTTCCTGTAATTGCAGAAGTCAAGAGTGACTTGTATTCATCTTTTGTTATTGGTATATATTGAATATTACAATTTTAATACAGTTTTTTCCTTTCTTAAAATGTGTATATATTTGCTAATAACAGTGCTTGGTTATTGTGATAGATTTCAAAAATAGCCACAGTACTTTTCAGCCCTTCCCATGAAGAGGTGGAGTCTATTTCTCCGCTTTGAATCTGAGCAAGTCTTATGACTTGACTTAGCCAACAGAACATGGTGGAAGTGAGACTGTACATGTTCTGAGTCTGGGCCTCAAGAAACATTGCAACTTCCACTTCCGCTAATCTTGGTAGCTACCTAGGCCTACTGCCACTCTATGAAGAAGCCTAGGCTAACCTGTTGGATGATGAGAGACAAATGTAGTTCAGTTTCCCCTTTTATTTTAGCCTGATAACCTCCAGACATGTGAATAAGGCCACCATAGGTCATCCAGCCCCTGCTGACTACCTACAGATACATAAGATACATGAGCCAGCCAATACCAGAAGAATCACCCACTAATTTAAGTCACTAAGTATTGCTGTAACTTGTTATGCAGAAAAGGCTAGCTGATACAGTTCTTTAAAATAAATTTCTGGCCATATGTCAAAATCAATACTATTGTTGGTTTTAATACAAGGATCATAAACCAAAGCCCTTTTTTTTTAACACAAAAGCCAAATCCTTTCTGATGGTTCCAAATATCGTCACTGTTCAAAGTCTTTACACTACCTTAATATGCCCATGAAAGTGCCTGTTCAGAGAGGATTCCAGTGGATACAGTTCTAGAAGGCCACCTTCCCTCCAGTCCTGGGATTCTCAGGTTGATGTTGGGTCATATGGTTTGAGGGAAAGAATTACCAAGGTGAACTGCCCAGAGTCATTCTCAAGAAACAATCAGTGGGTGGAAGAGAAGAACAGATGATAGTTTAAAGAATACAAATGTCAATACATAACCCCTGAAGTCCTTCAGGGAAATAGAGGAGTAACGCCAGGGAACAAGAAAAACTACAATTTGTTAGAATGTGGTGTCAGTTGTGTATTCAACAATAGGCATGCTGGGAGATGTCGGCCTTCCCTGCTTCCCACACACTTGGGAAACTTACAGATAGAGACTCTCAAAAGGAAGGAAGGAACACTGTAACCAAAAACTAAATTAGGCCCAAACTGAACTATCTGAGAAGGGAAGAAATAATGGTTACAGCTAAATACCTAGAGCAGTAGTTCTTAACCTTGGCTATTCGTTGGAATTTCAACATAATCAGTGCAACTCCAAAGACTGCACTCTTAATCACTATATTTATTACTAACTTTATTTAATAGGAAAAAATGTTTAGCTTTCGGAGTTTCCAGTAGTTTCTACAAAAGCCATATCTTTTGAAGAAAATGCTGGTGGGTAACATATTAGTTGATTGTTCAGCTATCTTAGCATGCGAATGCTTGGGCTTTTTTTTTTTTCTTATTTTCTTAGTAAATCTGGGAGACTTTGAACTTTGAATAATTTCTTTTTTCTTTCTCCTAATGCCCTCTAGTTATACAAACACACAAAAAAATAATTACAGAAGTAGTATTTACATCTATATGTCTATGCCTTCTTCATTTGGCATAGTACTGGGTGAATGAATTAATTTAGCTCATCTTGCTTCTTGGGGAAAAGGGTATGTAATGAAAGGAAATCCCTTTTAGTTGACTCTGGCAAGGTTTTCTAAAGAGCAGATAAAGGAGAAGGAGAAAGAAGTACAAATTCTTTGTAACCCTGAGAAAATTGTTGGTGTGTACCCTAAACAAACTTTCTACATTTGCAGTTAAACACATACTAATTATGTTCTCAAAAATCAGAGAAGTTTTACTGAACAAACTTGTAAATTAAAACAAACCTCTCTATACCAGTATTTGCAGTGTTTCCTAGTTCAGACTCTGAAGTTGCCTCCCAAAAGCTTTTCCCAGTCTGAGAATATGGCCAGGACACTGGATTCAGGCTCTAGGCTGGAACCTTCACTTAACTGCCTTCTGAGAAGAACCAGACATGAAATTTCCGGAGCAGAGGACATAAAACTAGTATCATGTACTCGACTGGGAGGGAGGGAAGGTTTCCTCATTTGAAGATGGGGTTTATTGCCAACAGCAGGAAAGAGAAATGACCAGGGGTGGAGAATCAATGGTCCTTCTGCCATACCAGAAGCTATACCAGAGAAGTCAGATAGAAAAGTCTCCTGTTCTTGTCAGAGTCCTTATCTATGTCTTACGACCTGGACTGTGACATGAATAATAATTGAAGCACAGTTTGGCCTGCTCTTGAAAGGTTTTGGTTTAGAGTAATTCACTTTCAAAAGGAAAAAAAGAGGGATCTGGGCAAAGTGGGTTAGGGTCAGTTTTCCTATAATTCAGGGCACACTTTCTCATGGAAAAAACTTACAGATGGAGCTTAGAGTTCCAGGTTTTCTCATCAAGCCTTATTTCCTCCATAATATTGCCGAAAAATATGCATCTGCAATGAACGAGACTGGGAAATGATATGGGTATCATGGTAGTAAGTAAACAACGTTAATATAAACTCAAAAAGATGGTTTTTAAAATTAATCTTAAGTGCCAGTGCCTAATGAAATTGCAAGAATAACTAGAGAAAGAGTAGTAGGGTGATGGGGACCTTGGCCTCTACAAATGAAACATCTGTCTCTTTGAAGGTTAATGACATTTGTTGTTTATTATACCCAATATCACTTGAAAGATTAATTACAAAAAATATTTTGAGTATCTAAAATCAACTAAGCAACATTATAACAGAGATAAAAGATCTAGTTCCTTCTCCAAAAGAGACCATCAAATGGCCACCTAGAGAAACACTATATTATACATGTTTTTCAGAGGGACTTAGACATATTGCCCAGATACACTGTGTTGTGCCTGGCAGTTCAGAAAGCCACAGTATACATATGGAGGGAATCTTCCCGGACCTCAAGCTTTACTCAAGAATTGTTTAGGGGAGATTATTTTATATTAATAATATATAGAATAAATTAGTGATAATTTTATAGAAATGTTAATTAGGAATGAGACATGTGATTAAAAAGCAATTTTCAGATGAAAACTAACCAATAAAATAAGGCCATTTGGTGCCATATCCAACTTTACCCCCCTCCCTGTCTCCATTCACTGACTCAGATCCTCATAAGGGTACTGGTTCATCCTCTTCCCTTGGAAGCACCCACTGTCCTCTAGAATGCACAACATATAGGCTATAGGGAGGGAGGACTATCTAAATCACCCTGAAAAATTTCAAGGAAGGTCTCCCCAAGAAGGTGATGCTTAAGCAAAAGCTCCCAAACTGACTAGGCATTAGCCAGATTAAATTGGTCATAAGAGCATTCTAGAGAGGGGGCAGTGTACACGTACCTGAAGGTACATAAAAGAGCATACTTTGATAAGAAAATGCAATCAATTTTGTATGACTGGAACATCTAGCTGGTGCAGAGAAACTTAGTTAGAGACACATGTATTATTAGTACAAAATGCAAGAAAGGAAGTGGAGGGGGAAAAGATGATGAGTCCAAGAGTTCTCCATTCCAGCCAACAGGTAGCACTATTGGCTCAGGGCAGCTTGGTGTCCATCCAGAATGAGTGGCCTTGGGAAATTTGAGAAAGCAGATGGTGGTATGAAGACGACCAATTACAGGTGGGAGACACTTAAACATAGGTTTTTGTAATCGCAGGAAGAGCTGAACTCATATCTGCTACTTGTTATTTCATTCAGAGACTAGGAAAGAGATAAAGTATAATCCCTGTAAGCATCTTCACCAGGATGCTGAAGTGAAGAAATTAGAGGACAAACTATCATCTTTCTCATCACGGAAAAACATCATCTCTTCATGCTGACCTGCCAACATTTTCAATACAGTGGGGGAAATTTTTCACTGTAACTTCTTGACCTGCCACAACCTCCAGTACTTGTCGATCCATCACGTTTTATGATCCCAGAGGACATTTACAACCTTCTTCTAGGAAATGAATATTTGAACACTATGTCATTGATAAACAATGCTGGGTAAGAAATATATCAGTTGCAGGCAGTCAGGTTAATTAGTGAAAAGTTTTAGTGCCATTAAAGAAATTAAAAGAGAAAAGAACAGGCCTTACCCACCCCCCTCCCTTTTTTCAAGACATAGGACACTATTGGTATGGTCTCTTGTGTAAGCAACACCTCTTCTCAGCTCACAGTCTTATATTTTGGTGGAGGCCATTTCTGCTGATCAGTTTTGGCACCTTCAAATCAGAACTAAGTTCCCTTTTACTTTGAATGACAGGAATTGCAACACAGTCCACAGCACATCTTTTAACTCTTAACCTCATTGATCCCCAAGGCACTTTACGATAACCTAAAACCATCACCTCTATGTTTAGTTTGGGATCATTATTTTCAAACCCCTGAAGGCAGGATAGCTTACTGGTAAAAAGCATAGGTTTTGGAGTCAGACAGATCTGAGCTTAAGTTCTGGTTCTGAAACTTTCCAGCTGTAATCTTGGGTAAGTTACATAAACACTCTAAGCCTCATTTTCCTCATCAAGGGAATGAAAATAATAATTGTACCTGTATCAGAAGGTTGTGGTGAGGATCAACTACGACCAAACAATAGCATAATCCTGCTGAAAGCATAAGAAAGGGTCATTAAATGACTTTTAATATTAATATCCTGGTTTTTTCCCAACTACTAGGTTCAAAAATTTCTTCAGTCCTCAATGTCAATGAACAAGCTTCTCTCAAACACATTATATTGATCATTTATAAGGAAAAATACTTAGCCTTCCATCTTAACTGTCAAACGTTAAAAGAAATGTTTCACTGTTTATTTCCAGAAACATTTTTCCTTTGTGACTTGAATGAAATCACCGGAGAATAAACAGATTAGAATACAAAAATAAGTTGAGTGAAAATTTTTTGAAGTTGCTAAAATAAGTTGCCAAAAACAAAAACTCAGGAGAAATTATAGAATAAGCTACTGGTTTTATATTTACGCCTTCACTCAAATATCTACCCACTACTAAAATTGTAAACCAGTGTACAAAATGTTATATTGGGAAATGAAGTGGGGTTAAAAAAATCTTTTGATACTAAGTTGGATCTGCTTTCATCTTGCAAGAGGTGAACTAATATTAGCCAAAATATGCCAAGATATAAAAGATGTCAGTCTCAGAAAGAATGAGATAAGATTAGAGGAAATGAGACCAGGAAAAGGGTTTTAATTACCTGAGTGCTAGCATCATGTCCTTGTGAAGCACCCTAAAGGTTTTTTTCACATACATCCAATACCACCTCTTGATTGCAACAATAACACTAGTAACAATAACCACAAGCCACAAGCCACAACCATGTATTCAGTTCTTATCATGTCCCAAGCACTGAGCTATGTACATTATTTTTATTATGCCATTAAATCTTCACAACAAGTTTATGAGATTTTACAGAAAAAACCAAAGCTTAGAGAAATACGTCCCAGAATGTTTCTCCAGGCTAATAAATTCCTACCAATCCATCAAAGCCTAGCTGAATTTTCACCTCCTTCAGATGCTCACTTGTCATCTCCATCCCACATCCATGTTTTGAAGTGGGTTTTTTCTTTTCTTTTCTTTTTCTTTCTTTCTTTCTTTTTTTTTTTTTTTTTTGCTTTTATTTTTTAAATAGACACAGTTGGGGATATAATCACACTGATTTGGTTCTACTATTATTTCAGTGAGTTATGGATGGGTTGGGTCTCTAGATATGGCTGCAGCACTTTAAAGATAGGAAGAGTCCTCAGGTTTGCCCCAAATATAAGACAGGATGTAGGGCAGATTCTGTACCTACAGAATCTGATCTAGGCCTGGATATCTATTAAATTGCAATAAATTGGATTTTTGCCCTTTACCAAGTTTCAGATTTCATAGCTATTTTCTGCTTGATATGTTGGACCAAGGGCAGAGAAATGTCACTGTCCTATAGAAGGCTCCAGCCACAAGAATGTTGTGGAACAGGAAAGGAAGTCATTTTTTACCATTGAACTCAAAAGCTTATTTTCTCATATGAATCAAGGGTGTATCTTATCTCCCAGATATTTCTTCTGAGTCCATCAATGGCTGGTTCTGCCACCCTCCTATAATAGGAGAGTAGACAAAGAGAAGCAGAATGCGATTTGGCAGCAAAGAACATTTTTCCCCAGCAGAAAATGGAGTGACTTTTAGCTTATCTGTTGTCACCTTGTTAATGTGGTCATTGTTCTTCAAAATAAAATCTCCTCTTCTTACCCATGATGTCTTTCGTGTAAAAAAAATAAAAAAGAAGCAACTAAAAACCCAGAGGAGAGGGACAGAAGGGAAAAAAATAAAAGCCTAATCAAGAGAAGCTACAAATCAAGTTCTGCCCAAGGAAAAACACTCAACACACAATTATCTTAATTTTCTCAGGCGGCCATTTTGCTTGCTTTCTGAGATAGGTTGGAAAGCACTAGAAACCCATAACCCCTGTCATCACCCCAGCTTTCAGAGCAGTAACTATAGGCCTGCATTATTTGGGATTTATAATCCATTTAAGCCAAGGGCTTTGCGGTGGTTGATGTGTGCCACTGGCCCATTCTCAAACACATCCTTATTTGAAAATTAATCGTCCAGCTCTAACTTGCTGGTGACAGTTTCCAGGGATAAAACCTTAGATAGAAGAAGGATCTTAGTTGTTAATGGCTAAATGCCATCCGTGGTAAGCATAACACAAAGACAAGGTGGTGAGAGGAGAGTGATTTACTCTATCTTGAAGAATAAATCTAAACCTCCTTGCTCGATAGTGAAAAGGATGGTCAAGAAAGGAGCAAAGATAACATACCTAGAAGCCCTCGGTTCCTTGATGTTGAGGGAACATTTGCCTCTTTCCCCTTACTGGGGTTTAACATTTGGCCTCTGGATGCAGAAGAACCAGTCTCGTGTTTCAGTTGTGAGAGGATATGGCTGAGATAAATTTCCTTCTGTATCTCCTTTCTGCCATTTCAGGAGCCAGTAGGTGCAGCTACATTCAAGATCAATGAATTATAGCCACTCACAAGGCCATGAGAAGTAGCATCCCTCAGGAGAGTAAAGTTTCTTTGTATTCCTGCTCACCCAGAAAGAGGCAACCAGGAAGGAGCTGTGCTACCCAACAAAGTATTCAGAAGCACAGGGTGGGCTTCAGAGATTTGAAGATTCTGCCTTGAACATAGATAAGTAACTCCCATTTCAGTTTGCCACCTCATACAATGGAGTTGTATAGGATGGAAAAAGTGTGGATAGCAGGTTGCAGTGGCTTATATCTTCTCCAGCCTTATCCCTTCCTAAACGTTAATAATAATTCTCCATCGACCCCCACACCCACAGACTCTGAGAAGGCGAGATTCAACCAAAGGAAAATAGGCCAATAAACCCCAAACTTGATATACCCTAAAATCTACCCAAAATTTGATACACCTTAACCTATTTATCCTAACAGAGTTACTTCAAAAGTCCTCTCTTCCATAAGCCTCACTTAGCTTCCCATGCCATCCCACAAGGAAAAGTTGGTCCCTCCTTCCTGTAAATGAGCTCCAAGGCACAGTGTCCAGCCTTTCTGGTGCTCATGGGTCAGTATTCTCCAGATGCTATGGTTTGAATGTTTGTCCCCTCAGAAATTCATGTTGAAATTTAATCCCCAATGTAACAGTATTAAGAGGTGGATCCCTTAAGAGGTAATTAGGTTATGAGGGCTCTGCCCTCATGTATTGGTAAGGGGTTATCCCCAGAATGGATCTTTTATAAAACTCAGTTTGGCTCTCAGTGTGGCCACACCTTCATAATGAGATGCCTTCCCCATTGTTATGACACAACATGAAACCCCCACCAGAAGCCAACCGGATGCAACCACCTGATCTTGGGCTTCCCAGTCTCTAGAACTGTCAGTAAACATGTCTTTTCTTTATAAATTACCCAGTCTGTGGCATTCTGCAATAGCACCAGAAAATGGACCAAGACACCTGATTTGGAAGTCCTCAAGGACAGAACTGTATCTCAGTGATGTGCAATGCCCAAAGTCAAGCTCAGTGCCTAGCACAGAGATACTGCTCCACAAAGTTTATGCTAGCTGAATGCCCACCTTCTTCAAGGCCCTGGTTATAACAAGCAGTCAAAACCCTACAGAGTAGGAAGCAACCCAGTTGGAAAGCCAGAAAAGAGGTCAGTTCTGAGACAGAGTGGCTCAAACATTGTATTGAGGAATATTCCACAACAGAGAGAGACTAAGATACTTCAGAGGAATTTCTGAATGGTGAGTTTTTGTGCCGGGTTTTTTCCTGGATTGCCTTGGCATTTGGCTGCTTGCCCACCCCTAGGCACACTGTTGGTATTTTCATTTCCCATCTGCCAGTGCCTCTGGAGTACATTAGGATAAGTGGGTTGATTCAGAAAGGATACCCACTGTCCTGGCCTTCTGCCTAAGACATGCAAATGGAGAGCAGTTTCTCTGTCACAAAGTTTTTGTTTGTGCCAGTGGTGTATTATTTTTAAAATTATTATTATCCATAGCTACCATGGATTGAACATTTACTAGGTGCACCATGCTAAGTTTTTTGCCTGAATTCTTTCATTTCATCCTAGTTTTAAAAATACAAAAGGCAGGTATTATCATCTCAATTTTAGAAATAAGGAAGTTACAGTCTCACAACTTGCCCAAAGTCACACAACTGATAAAAAGCAGAGTAAGTATTCAAACACAGATTTGGCAGACACCGAAGCCCATTTTTCTCATACTATGCTATCTCTCCAAAATCTGTCTAGAAGATGAAAACAAGAAGCCCACATAGTAAAAGCACAGAAATTACCAAAACTCTACTCCAAGGTAAATGTATAGCTTTCAATGCTCATATTTATGTTTTAAATAAGCGTTCAATTTAAGAAATATTTTAAATGTTTAAAATCGCAAGTAAAGAACATGAAATCAGATAAAGTAAGTTCAAAATTGGAAACATCCATAATATTGACAAAACAATCTTTGTCATAATATGGTGGAACCTACACCTTGCTCCCGTCGAGTGCAGGGTTCCCAGGAATGAACTAAGAGACCTCAGTTGAAATTGATACTGACGTGAAAGCTTTGCTTCCGGGAAAGATGAATGTCCAGAGATCTCAGCACAAATAATGACAGTAGCTGCTGGGCTCCTTGGTCTCTGGGTTGGCATAAGGGCCTGTATCTCTGGGAGTTTGCCTGATCAGCTTAAATGGTTCCCACACCTGTCTAAGCCACCAGGACACCACTCTAGGATAGATGCAATAGGAAACTGAAGCTTGAGTCACACATCGCACTTTTCCTGAAGACCACTTATCCCTTTTAAACATAACCCAAATATAGACAAAATCTGACATTGTTAGCACATAGCTGTGCCTTCCTCCAGGTTGGGGAAATTTGGCAGGGGTGGGAGAAGAAAGAACACAGAGAGTTGTGTTTTTCTCTGAATTATCCCTATGCTTATAAAGGCAATCATTTGAAAAAATTTTTCAGGGGCTTTAAATCTAGTAAATAAAACTCCCTTTGGGGTTCAAGTATGAAAGATGGTGAAGATCAGAGTAACTACATTGTTCATGTAATAAACACCTCCCCCCCAGATCTCTAACACTTTTATAGTGAAACCCGGTGCCAACAAAATTTGTGTGGAGGCAAAGAGTAGTCATTTTCCTCTCGGCTTTTATTGTGCTGAATGTAATATCTGCCAAATCCTACTTAGAGGCATCTTTGGTTAAAGGTCTGGTCTTCCCACTTGTGAGCTGTCCTGAGTTGACCAAGGTGCCATGGTCTTGCAAAGACTAATGCCCAAAGGTAGCCAAACTCATAATGTGACAGCAGGTTCAAGAAACTTGAGCCCTCTGCCAAGTAACCCTGTAACCCCCCATCTCTCCCTGGCCTGTCAGCCACCTCCATGCCTTGGAGCTTCAACTGTTGAAGGCAAACTAGGTCAAGCTGATCTAAAGGGCTTCTCCCCATCTTTTTTCTTGCGTTTAAACCGGAAACTTAAAGGTACCTGGAAAGGTCTTCTTTCGCGGTATTCCTTACCATTACTTAGCTGTTCAGACTTTATAAATAAATACTACCGGGCTATTGGGCAGTCTCCTCTGAATCCACTGATCTGTATAAAAATGTGTGAACTTATGTCCTTAATCATCTCACTCAGTTCTCTGGGGGGAACTGGGGGCTCAGGTGGGAAGTGAAGTTCTTACTTCTTACCTAATTCAGCGAATCTGGATACACATCGGAATCCACCTGGGGAGCTTTTTTTAAAAAACAAAAATGCACTGATACTTAGGTCTGCCCCCAGAGATTCTGATTTAATTGGTCTAGGGTGTGGCCTGCACATTAAATGATGGTTATTTATTATAAATACATATAGTATTAGAGATCTGGATTTTAACCACTTCACCACAAAATTCAGAAGCCACAATGTCCTGAACAAACTGATACAGGCTCAGAGACACCATCGGAAGCTGCCTGGTCTATAGGCATGCTTCCTTCTTCTTCTAAGGGAGGTCTTAGGTAACAAAGCTACACAAACCAGTCCCTTCCAGTCTCCACACCTGGAAAAGCAGCTCGAAGAGTTTGTTCTCATACAGCAGGTAGAATCCTTTCATCGAGAAAGGTTGTGTACGTGGTATTGGTAGTGGTCAGGATAATAGGACACCCTTGAAGCTTGGCCCTGTATCAGGCTCCCAGGGGCAACACAGGCAAATGTACAATAAACCAGTTTAGTTGAGGCAGGGGAAGTAACCAGTTTCAATTCCCACACTGCCTACCTTCTGCAGAACAACCTGACTGGGGGCGGGAGAATCTTTAGAAGAAATATAAGTAAGTCATCATCCCTGATATTACGGAATCTGAGTTAAAATTGAAGAACTAACCCCAATGCAGGAAGAAAACTGTAAAAGTTCAATGCTTTCCAAACAAGGTTCATCAGTGTGGCCAATCTTATGAGTAGAGTGAAAGAGGGTTTAGAGAACTAAAAAAATTCAAGACAGGCCACAAAAAGGTTTAAGAGACTTATTTAAGGTCATTGATGATATAGGAGAGCTGTTTTGGAGCCATAGGAAGATCAACAAGTCTCTCTCTGTAAACTTAAGATGAAGGCGAAATACTGAAAAATTCTAAGAAGACTGGAGGAGGTGGGTCCCTGAGCAGAAAGCAGCAAGGGGCCCAGTGCCAGTGCTAGCCTATGCAGGATGGAGCCCCTTCCCAGCAGCCCTGGAATCTTGCCCTGGATTCCCTACTTGGGCTACCCTCTGGGTCTTCCTTCAAGACATTCAAATGTCAGAGCAGAAGAGGAGGAAGAAGAAAGGACTGTCCTCTCTGTCTTGCATAGTTTGATGTCTCAGAAGGAGAGCAAAGCCAAAAACATTGGCCAGTCAGCATGAACAACCCAAGGCCCTCAAAATTTAGATGCCTCTGACCCTAAATGCCATGGTCAGCTCTGAGCGAGGGTCAGGTGCAGCTTCCCCTCCTCAAATCTGTTCCTGTGAAAGGACTCACTTTCTCCAGGAAACAAACTTCTCCTTTCCCCTAGAATAAAAAGTGGCCTCAGCACAAGCCCCTCTCCATTAGGCCCATCCTCCCTCACCTTCCCTCCCTCTTTGTCTTGCTAGGAAATGCTGCAAACCCCAAATACCTGCATTCTTGGGCATACAGCAAGCCAGAGCCATGCTTGGATTCCCGCTCTGCTTCTTAAGGACAGGCCTTTTCTTTTATGCAAAGCCCTCTCTGAATGCCAGAATGCTGAAAGCTGATCTGTTTAAGTCAGCAGACAGGGCAGGGGGGAAAGAGGGCGAGAGAGGGCAACCTTCAGCAAGGAGGATGGCAGATTTTCACACAACCTCTGTGCTGCCTCTGGGACTCCCCCTTGGATGGGGGAGATGGTCTCACCCAAGTGCTGGGCCAGCTGCTAATCCCTCAGGGGTTCACGTGAATGGCAAATCAGGACTCCAGGGCAGCCTCTGACACACCCTGTCTCCAGAGGAGGGGCTTACCACTCTGCTTTTCCAGCCTTGGAAAAGTTTAGGATGCAGTAGTACTTCTTTACAGCCTTGCTACTCCAGGTGCAGTTGGCCGGGGGGACAGTAGCATAGGCATTATCCGGGAACTTGTTAGAAATGCAGAGTTTCAGGCCTCACCAGTTTAAGAGATTCTGCCAAGTGCTATGTGGGTATGGAAACCATTAGCACACTCACTGCCAGAGACAGGAAGCTGGACAAATACTCAAATCCAGGGAGTCACAGCAGTCCAGCCTCTGTGCCAACTGTCCAGTCATGAGAAGGAATACATTCCATCCCATCACTGCATGGCTGTCCCAGGTTGCCGCCCATTGTTCTCCACCAGAATGAGGCTGGCTCACTTGGCTGTGAAATTTTAGGTTAGTGTGTGGGTACTCAAAGGGTCTGCAAATATTTGGACACACATTGAAAGGATAAGAGTGGCAGGGGTGGGGGATACAACTAGAGTTTGCTCTTTGCAGGTTGCAAATCAATTTCTGATCCCCTCCTACTCCCAACACACACACCACCTGTATCAACATGTTAGACTCTTGCGATGCTGATAACAGCAGTAATTGTGCATGGCAAAAATATTCAAGCCACTTTGCAAACATCAACCCCCCTGGACCCTGTTCAGACCTTCCTTTGGGCAAAAAAGGGAGAGTTTAGGGAATTCCCCGGCTTTGCCCTAATAGCCTTATGTTGTCATGGCCCATGATTCACTTTCCACCTGAGTCCAACAAGTGAATCCATGTGCAGAAGCCAGAAAGGAAGAAAGAAGGAAAGAAGAGAAACTCATGGAAAGTCAGAGAAGTGCTTTTGCTTTGCCATTCAGAGAGAACATTAAAAGAACTACTAGGGAGGCAGATGGGCTTACTTTCTTCTCAGAGAGTTGCCAGGTTTCTGCTGATGGCTGCAGCTCCCTGTACTGAATGCTTCTGCTCCTTAATCATGTATAGCAAGAACCAGAATGGATGACTTCATTTCTGAAGGGGAACGAAGGCGCTGATGCTCTGGGATGCATTAAGACAACCCAAATCAAGAGAAAGTCTGGCTGGAACCTCAGAGAAATGACCCAGACGGAATCTTCAGCCTCCCAAGCATCTGTCAGTGGCATCAGTAGCTGGCATGGCCATTGCCTAAAGTTCTGCTAATTGCACTGCTCTCCTCCCATTAGCAAAGAGTCAGGGCCCTGCTTGAGGGAAGAAAGTGAAGGGCTGTAGAGGAGGAAAAGTCAGCCAGTGATCAAGACAGAAGAGAGAAAGCAAAGAGGGTGGCCCTGGGCTTTACTGGGATTTCTGTGGGTTCTTAAAAGCAATCACGGTGGGCTTTTGAGTAGAAAACCAAGCTAAAACAGTATTTAAAAATCTTCTTCCGAGCCCCAATTTTGCCTTAAACAACAATCACTCATGAAAAGACTAACGAATGAAAGGAAATGCTGCCATTGTTTTATTTTCTCTGGGAAGTAATAATAGATTTTAAAAGGTTAATCTCCCTCTCAGCCCTGTTTTTTCCCTTCCAGTGACCCCAAGCTGAAAAGGAAAAATATTTGCACTTGGTGTTTAAAAACCACAGTGAATTAGCTTTTGTTGTTCATGGCAAAGCCACTATTTAGCAGCCCAGAATCAAACCAGATGTCAGGAGAGAAAGAAGGCCCTGCATCCTGTGAACTTGCCTTTCACCTCTGCTGAAGGACCAAGGGGAAAGCTGGGCTGAGATGGCAAAATGGAGGGAGTCTGGTGCTCAGTAAACCTGATGCACACTTTTGATCAAGCTCTGGCTAGCTCTTGGCGGGGTGCTGTCTGCGGGACTGGAATTTAATAGCTATGGGATTCTAGATTTACAATGCCTTCTGGTTTCCAGAAGTTTTCTTCTGTGGACATTAAGCCAGCAGCACTATTCCCATAGATGGCAAAGACCAAGGATGGAGAAGAGAATTAGAAGACAGAAACACACACACACACACACACACACACACACACACACACACACACACACACAAGAGATCAGTGGGACTTGCAGGAACATGAAATCTATCAGTGAAGGTGAAAAAAAACTCTAAAAGGAAAAGGATATATTTTCTTTCTGATGCCTTCCAGGAGACTATAAGGAATAGGTTATTTTACAGTCTTGTTTTTCTTTAGGACACCACCCACCAAAACTCACTGCATAAATCAGGCCAAAAAAAAAAAGTTCCTATGGATCTTAGTCAGTTTCTCACTGTTTCCTAAATTCATTAGCATAAGTAAGCAGGAAGTCCTCTCTGCATTGAGACCCTTTTTATTCACTCAAACATTTACTAAGCACTTACTTTATTCAAGTATTTGGGTGATGCCAGAGGCTTTGGATACTTATTCCTGTCTAGAAGTTTACAGCCAAATGAGGAACAGTATTTCCCATAAAGGAAATTCAATAATACCATACAATAATAATACAATAATACAACAATAACAGCAATAACAACAATAATAGTAAAAGGCAACATTTTTAAAAAATCTAATGATGTGCCAGTGATTGCTCTTTATATGCAATATTTATTTAATCCTTACAATAATCCCATGCAGTAAGTTTTATGATTCTTATTTTACAGATGAAGAACTGAGGCTCAGGAAGTTTAAGGAATTTGACTAAGGTCACACCACTCTTAAACTAGCCAGAGTCTTTGTTTTTAATCACTGATGAAGTCTGACTGCCTAGAAAAGTGCCTGACACATAGTAGATTCTCAATAAACATTTACTGAATTACTGAATGAAGAAAGCAGCTGAGAGTACAGGGAAGGGCTTTCTGGGACCTTAGAGCTGAGCTTTGAAGAATGGCTCAAATTTATGCAAAAAAAGGGGTAAAAGGCACACTAGGTAGAAAGCAGGAAATTAACAAATGCATCTTTAAGGAAACAAAACTGTCTTTACAAAATAGCAAAAATAAACAGCAGGGAGTCATGGTCAAGAAAGGAACAATCAAGTCAGAGAGACTTGGGTCCTACTGTCACTCTGCCTCCTATAGGTTGTGTGTAATTGGCCAAGTCACTTACTTTCTTAGTGCCTTATTTTCCTTATCTGCAAAATATAGATAAGAATATTACCTACTGTGGCGAAAACTGTCAATTTCTTACCAAACCTTCCATATTCTCATTCTCTTTCAAATTTATAAAACCTCATTGGACCCATTGCCATACAACCAAAGTGCTACATGTCCAAGCTTACCTTTTAGCTGGGGATTGCTATCCGGCCAATGTAGTGTGGGATTTCTAAAAAGGATCCCAGGCCAGGCTCAGTGGTTCAGCCTGTAATCCCAGCACTTTGGGAGGCCTAGGTGAGTGGATTGCCTGAGCCTGCAGGTTTGAGACATGCCTGGACAACTTGGTGAGACCTCATCTCTACAATAAATCAAAAACTAGCTGGGCGTGGTAGCGTGCTCTTGTAGTTCCCACTACTTGGAAGGCTGAGGCGGAAGAATCGCCAGAGCCCAGCAAGTCGAGGCTGCGGTGGCCAGGAGCATGCCACTGCACTTCCGTCTGGGCGACAGAGTGAGACTCCAGCTCAAAAACGGGGCGGGGTGGGGAGGGCTCCTCAGGAAACAAAGGTGCCAATTCCATTTTTTATTCTGCTGCTTGGGCCAATAATGTGATGAGAGGAGCTCCATCAGCCATCTTGGAGCATGAAGATGAGGGCCACAATCTAGGGATAATAGAACCAGGAGACAGAAGGAGCCATGATCCCTCATTATTGCTGAGTCTGCAAACAAGCTCTTACCTTATTTTACTGAAGAGAGAAATAAAGTTCCAATATTTTCTATTTTATTTTATTTATTTTAGTTGTGGGGTCCCCGTGAGGATTTACTACATAAGTAAGCTGCATGCGGGTGAAATTTTAGGCTTCTAGCTGGTCCTCTTTCCCCCGATAGTAGACCAAGTACCCAACATTGCCACATGCCCCCTCCTTCTTCTCTCCCTCCCCCAGCAGTGACAAGCGTTTGCTTATCCCCAGTGACCAGGGCCCACTTATGAGTGAGAACATGCAGTACTCAGTTCTTTGTTTATGTGAAAGTTCACTTAGTATGATGGTTTCCAGCTGCATCCATATTGCTGCGAAGGCCATGATTTTGTTCTTCTTTATGTCTGCATAATATTCCATCGTGTATATGTACCACAATTTCTTTATCCATTCTACTTTCAATGGACATCTGGGTTGGTTCCATGTCTTTGCTATAAATTCCAACTTTTTTAAGCCTTTGTCAATCCCCAATAGATACATTTACCTAGAAGAGTTGCTGGGAGAATTAAATAAGATAATACACTGATCAAGTAATTAGTGCTTGGTCTTAGCCGTAGTAAGCACTCAAACAAATCTTAACAATCATGTTCTGTTGCTATTCTTATTACTATTATCATCATTATCATTACAAAACCCAGAATACTCCCTTATTCTGCATTAAGCTGAATCACCTTCATTTGGGTATTTAATTAGTCCATTTGCTTAAAAGTCCCTAGAATTGTGTCTTTCATGAGAACTATTCATGAATCTTCCTTTTATAGGGTTTCTGATAACAGAACAAAATATTTCTCTTTGAATTTCATTACAAATCATCCACACAACCAACAATAATGAATATCTAGGCCTGTTGGTGAAAGGGAGTTAATAGGTTAACACTTCTGAGCATGGAGGGTGGAAAGCATTAATTAAGTTATAAGTTTGGCCAAATATCCCCTTTTGAAAAACTCCAAGGTAATTCGATGCATCAAGAGTCTCTTTTTTGCCAACCAGAGAGACTTTTTCATTTCAGAACACACACAAACAGAATTTAAAGATGCAACTTGCTTAGAAAGTTCTGAGAGGCAGCATGGTATGCTGGGCTTCAAGAGATTTGCCAAGAACTATGGATGTTTTTACCAAATCTCTGCATCTTAGTGTCTTTGACAGATTGTGTGGCTGTTCCAGAGCTTGGTCAATAAATGTTTCTTAGAAGATTTAAGAAATAAAAAGATGATGAGCTAGAATGAGTGGTTCCCATTGAACAAAGGACTGGTTGCATTAAAATTAGCCAAGGGGCCACTCAACAATCTCAGGCCTCACCCTAGACCCACTGAATCAGAACTGCTAGAGGCGGTGCCTGGGAACCTGTATTCTTTAAGCTGACCAGGTGATTTTGATGTGCAGTCATACTTGAGACTATTCACAAATGCCTCTCTTCCCCCAACACTGTCCCAGGATGGGTTATCTAGAAGCAAAGTCTACAATGGCAATTAATGTTCAAGTAATGTGTAAAGGTGCTGCTGTTAGTAGGAGGGGTCACTCGGAGGCAAGAGGGTTGGTGAGGCTTGAATTTGACTGGAAACAACATTCTGGGGAACGGGCAGCTTTAGCAGTCAACATTCACAGCAGCCGGAGAAGTGCACCAGCTGGCAAAGAAATGCAAGCAGGGAACCAACATCCGCTACCAACTCTCACCTGCTAGGCTGTGGTGAGGTCAGCTTTGCCCTCTACTGGGGCCCTAATGTCCCTTTATGGACTTGGCTCAAGATCCCCTTTTACAGAAAGGTCTTGGAGAAGAGTTTAATTTGCAGGAAGGCTTTCAGAATCCAATATGAACCTTTCAGTGACCAGGACCACCAAGGTGGCACACCAGATACCCATACATCCACTGGGGTTATCATTATTTGCATGCTAAGTTGTGCCAAGAGTTGGCCCAAAGTCAATGTCCCAGAGCCCTTTTCATGAGTTCCAGCCATATCTACTCATAGGCTCTATAACCAGTGACTCGAGGAATCTGGCTGCATGGCGATCTGTACCTTCTGGCCTCTCCCTTGACAAATCAAGATGCAGGCCACTGACCTTCCTTTGTCTTATTCTTGATGACTCCTTAATAGGTCAAATCACTTTGGAGGGTGGCCAGAAGCTAATTTTGTATTCACCACTGACCTGTTTTATTTCTTTGGTCAGGAAAAAGTCGGGTGAATGCCTTTTCTTCTTGTTTGCCTGAGGAGTCCCCATTCCCTGGAGCTAAAAATTGCAGCTCAGGCCAATGTGATTTATTCAGAACTACCACTACTTGTCAGTGGGTTGCTGCCCAGGCTTGCTTGCTGCCCATCTGCTGGATTCCTGTACATATGTGAACATGTGTGGAAAATTAAAGGGTCAGTCAGCTGCGGCCTGGAGCTGCCTTGCCCCACAGCTGCTCCAGCCTCCACCAGGCCTGATGCCAGGACCCACTGAAGCCGTCCTCACCACATGGTCAAGAAATAGGAACCATCAATGATAAAGCACATCCTAGTTCCTGAGTCTATCAGGTGCTTTTCATTAGATCAGTCAAGGAGCGTTTATGGTAGCACTCCATCCCACCACAGAGCTACACAACTGCTCAGTCTCTGCTGTCATGGAGGAAGTGCCACCATTTTGATTTCTTACATCAGAGCAGAGACCTGAGACAGGAAGCAGAGAAGGGAGCAAGAAGTAATGAGTGCTGGAAAATTAAAAAGAGAACAATATGCTTTGCTTTGGGGGGTTCATTCAAATTCAGGAGGAAGCTTAACACTTTCAACCTGTCAAAGTCTGGAGCTAGAAACATGAAAAACCCAGACCTGATTCAAATGTCTCTCCAGAAGCTATTCTATGGCAATGCCTTTATTTAATTGCAAGATGTCAATCCTTCCTTCCCCCACCCCAGATTTCATTGTTTGTTTTGTTTTCAGACATTTAGTTGTTGTTTTTCCTTTGCCTTCATACACAGAGAAGTATCTGCAGATGAGCCTGCAGGGCAATCTGGCTCTACTATAAGAACAGAAGTCGCAATTCTTAACTCTTCTACTCATTCTTCCTACTAAATCTAAAGTCAACATGCAATGGAAGTTTCTTCACAGCAATAATAAAATAATGATAAAAATTAACATTTTATCATTCAGCAAATATGTATTGAATACCTACTAAGTGTCAGGCATTGTTTAAGTGTTTTATATGTGCTTTATCAGTTAATTCCCCCAGCAACTCTATGAGGTAGATACTAGCATTACCTCCATTTTATAGATCAGGAGACAGGTGTAAAAAGAATAAATGACTTGCATTGGAGATGGTAAATGGCAGAGCCTGGACATCTAACCACTATGCTGGGTTACCCCAATGACACAGGTTAGAAAGCCAATTAATTATCTTGCCTCAGAAAGCACAGACTGACCATGTCCCACCATTCACATCCCAATCCTAAGGCAACAGACAATAAGCAATAGCAGAATTGAAATCCCAGCTACCCAAAGGAAATGCCTGTTGCTTGCTTTGCTGAGTGTTTCAGAAGGTACATTCATGTGTAGACAGAGTTGTGTGTATATGTGCGTGAGTCCATGGGTATATGCATGTATGTGCATACATGAGTGGCTACATACACCCCTTTATGCATTGCTCTCTCTTGAGCCCAGATGAGAAGTTCCCATTCAAAACAGAGTTGAAAACAAGACCCTAACCTTCACACTTTGCATGGCTCCCCACTGCTGCTTCCACAGTGGGCACTAACATACTCTTCTGGCAAGGCTGGGGACCCTCACCCGGGCCTGAGCTGCCCTTCAGTATCAGAACCTTCTACTTTTGGCAAGAATAATTACCAAGTACCTAAATCACCACAGGAAGTCCAAAGACAGAATTATACAAATGAAGACATTTTTGGAGAAGGGGCGAGTCTGTGGAGCTGCCATGTGGGCCTCCGAGTTACCAGTTTAGAAAATTTTGCCCTACAGGCTAGTACTTCCTCTTCCTTTCTCCAACCTCTTGGCCATACAGATACAAACCTTTCATTCCACCACACCTTACCTTGACCCTTCCTTCGTACCAAAATGAAAACCACCTGATAATTGTTGAAGACTTTCCTAGGACATTTGCATTTTAATGGCAATTAAGCCTATAGCTGAGAGGACAAACCTGGAATGGTCAAACTGGAGGAAACAGCAGATGGAAGAGGATTTGGGCATGGAGGGGGAGGAGAAACTATGGGGCTTTCTATAATTATAGAATTAGGTAATACTTCACTTATTATTTCATGAGCATCCTTAGTTAAGGCAAAAGTATATTTTACCCAGAATGGTGAAAGAACATTAAAATGGTCTTCAGAGACTGGACGCAGTGGCTCACACCTGTAATCTCTGTAGTTTGGGAGGCCGATTGCTTAAGCCCAGGAGTTTGAGACCAGCCTAGGCATCATGGCAAGGCTTCGTCTCTATAAAAAATGTAAAAATTAGATGGGCATGGTAGTGTGTGCCTATAATCCCAGCTACTTGGAAGGCTGAGGTAGGAGAATTGTCGAGGCTGTGATGAGACATGATTGTGCCACTGCACTCCAGCTTGGTTGACAGAGTGAGACCTTAATTCAAAATAAAATAAATTTTTTAAAGTGGTCTTAAGAGCAAGACCATTCAGGGACAGAAAGACAGCACTGGATTATCTCTAAAGTTTCTAATAGTTCTAGCACTCATATTGAACTTTTATTCCTCCTTTGATCACTCTGGCACCTTTAGCGTGACTACTAAAGAAAAGGCTTGGCTTCCCGGAGTCCAAATGTATTCAAGATGGTGCACAACTGTTGTAAGTTTTATTTATGCAATTTATGACTCTAAGAGCTGAGTGTATTTGTCAAAAGACATTTTGTGCCTAGCCAGTAGTAATATGTGGTCATGGCTCCTCTGATACTCTGCACTGTGGGCGTGGAAACAGAAAAGTTAGGGTATCTGGTTCAACAAGGAGCCCAGGAAAACTGCAGTCTTGACATGTCATTTAGCATGAAATGATTTCAACCAGAGTGGTGCTAGCCTTCACTGAGTTCTTGATGGATGCCAATTAAGTTTATTTAGTTTGGCTACCTCAGATAAGGAAATTTCAGAAGTTTTCAGTTCCTTTTAGATTTATTTGAAATGACATCATGCACACAGATGCAGGATTCTTGCCCAAGTCCAGCATCAGGAGAATGGATATGATGAAATGATAGGACTGTCTAAAAGCTTAAGCAGTCAACTTGGGGAAGGGAGAATATTGGAGGGAGATAAAACTCATTTTTCCCATTTGCCCACTCAATGACAATTTACAAGTCACAAAACATGCAGCAACGGGATCAAATGGTTAGACTTGGAACTTCAGTCTTTTTCACTGGAAGAATATAAGAGATTCCTCCATGTGTAAAATGGGGTCGCTTTTCATTTTGTTGTATTTGAAATGGCTTGGAGGTGATGCAATTCACAAACAGAACAAAATCTTTAAATAACGCTGTACAGACTCTTTGGCTGTCTTTTTTGAAACCTGTTAAATTATTTTTGCTGTCTTTGAGTTATAAGATGCTAACCTCGGTGCTGCATCTTTGTCCTGAGTATTTTTGGCCTGAAATTTCATTTCATTGCTTTCCTTTTCCTTTGAATAGCATGCCATTGAATGGAGACAGGGAGACAAAAGGCAAGAAAACCTGCCTTATCTTTCCGACATTGATGTGGAGTTCATCAATAAGAACTTAGCAAACTGCCCAGCACTTGGTCCAAATAAGCACAGCAACCTAATCTAAGAGCTTGGTATCATCCCACTGAAGTTCCTGCCATGTCCAACCAAAAAGAGGTCCATTTCAGGACTGACTGGAGGCTATATCATAAACAATATGAGATTATTCTAGTATATGAAAACATCAAATGAGAAAGTCCTGAAAGCCAAGCCAAAAGGAAACCTGCCATTGTAAACTGTGATTCCACAGTGATTCTCCCACCCCCACCTCTCTCTTGGTCAAGCATCCTAGCCCACCTATGAAGAATCCACTGTGGCACCAGTTTTCTAGGAAAATAATATAAATGAATAAGTTTTTCCTCATCAGGCTTCTAAGCATTGAGGAATCAAGGGACAGGATAGATAAGAAAAGCAGAGGATTAAAAATTTAAATCTAGCCGGGCTAGGTGGCTCAGCCTGTAATCCCGCACCTTGGGAGGCTGAGATGAGTGGATTGCCTGAGCCCACGGGTTCGAGACCCACCTGGGCAACTTGGTGAGACCTCATCTCTACAATAAATCAAAAATTAGCCGGGCGTGGTAGCGCGC
>CAUYQG010013566.1:0-33675 GCA_963574415.1 Tarsius wallacei | reverse complement strand
GAGAACATATGGTACTTTGTTCTTTGTATGACGACTCTAAATCTATCCAAGTTGCTGCGAAGTCCATATGTTTGTGCTTCTTTATGGCTGCATAATATTACACTGCTTTTTTACATCTGTTGATGCAATTTAATGACTTTTGATCAGCAATGAACAGCATATAGAATGGTAGTCCCCTAAGATTATACTGGAACTGAAAAATTCCTAGTGCCTAGTGATATGATAGCCATTGTGTTACTACTGCCAATAGTATTCAGTACAGTCACATGCTACACAGGTCTGTATCCTAGCACCAATAGGCTACCAGTATATAGCCTAGGAGTGTAGTAGGCTATACCATCTAGATTTGTATAAGAACACACTATGGTATTCAAACAGTGGTGAAATCGCCTAACAGTGCATTTCTCAGAAGGTATACTCATTTTTAAGTGACACATGACTAAAAATCCACATTGATGTGTGCACTTGTTGCTTTTCACTGTTGAATAGCATTCCATACATACATGTATCATAAGTTGTTATCCATTCACCAGCTATTGGACATCTGAGTGGTTTCCAGTTTTGATTTATTATGAATGAAGCTGTTATAAACATGCATTTCTCTTTGCCCCTAAGATATCCACATTCTCACTCCCTCATTTTCTTTCTTCACAACTCTTTCCCAATGCCATCTATTCAAAGAAGCCTTCTCTGACAACTCTATCTGAAATGGCACGTTACATTACTCTCTAGTCCTCTTTTTTCATGTTTCTTTAGAGCTTAGCATTATCATCATTTAAATTATACATTGTTGACGAAAGATGCTAAGCTCTGTAAAATCTTTCAGATGGTTTATTTTGAGCCAAATATGAGTGAACCTAAGCCAATGACACCCATCCCCAAGAGGTCCTGAGAGTGTGTGTTCTCTGTGGTTGAAATGTAGCTTGGTTACATACATTTTAGGAGGACAGAAGTTACAAGAAAGCATACATCAATACATATGAGATTTACATTGGTCTAGTTTGGGAAGGCAGGACTTTTCTGAGCAGAGGCTTGCTGGTTATAGGTGGATTCAAGATTTCCTGACTGGCAATTAATTCCCCAAAGTTATCTAAGGACTTTTGAAAGCAGTAAAGGAAATGGGTGGCTTGAGGAATAATAAGGGAGTCAAGTGTCTTGCTATGTAGATGAAGCTTCATAGGTGACAGACTTTAGAGAGGATAGCTGTGTTAAAAGGTGCCCTGAAGCCGGGTTCGGTGGCTCAGCCTGTAATCCCGCGCCTTTGGGAGACTGAGGTGAGTGGATTGCCTGAGCCCGCGGGTTCGAGACCCGCCTGGGCAAGCGAGACCTCATCTCTACAATAAATCAAAAAATCAGCCGGGCGTGGGAGCGCGCACCTGTAGTTCCAGCTACTTGGAAGGCTGAGGCGGAAGGATCGCCGGAGCCCAGCGGGTTGAGGCTGCGGTGGCCGGGAGCGGCCACTGCACTCCAGTCTGTGCGACAGAGTGAGACTCCAACTCAAAAAAAACAAACAAACAAACAAACAAAAAAAAACCAAACAAAGGTGCCCTGAGTCCCCATAAGACAGCTTTACAGGATCATAAAATATTTTGATTTTTCCTCCTTATCTGCTGTGTGATATAATAGCAGAGTCAGGCTGGAAAGTAAACCACATTATATGGTTAATAAAAAGCCCTTCTCTCCGGGTCCCTTAGTTAGGAATTTGGCAAGGTGAAGAAAAAGGTCAGAGTTTAGTCCTCAACATTGTACGTGAAAGATAAATATTTTGTTTGTTATCTGCTTTACCTAGTAGAATGCTATTTTCACTGAAAGTAAGGACTTTGCATTGCTGTATCTGCTACATCTCTACTTAAAACAGTACCTGATACTAAGGTGAATTGAGATGGGGTGGGGCGAGATGAGTGAGGAAAGGAAGAAAGGTCAGAAAGAAGGAAATATTCTTGCAATCTGACATATGTAATCAATCTCCACTGTGCTGTGATTTTCAGGATGAAAAAGAAACAGAGTGAGTAGTAAGTATAATAAGAGAAGTTCTTTCTGAACTTTGCTAAAGAGAGGCTAGAAGTTGAAAAATGGTATAGAAACCTCTAAACAATATTCTACACAGCAGTGGTCCTCAAACTTTAGCATGTGTCAAAATTACTTGGAGGACTCATTAAAACACAAATTGCTGGGCTTCACTCCCAGAGTTTCTCATTGAGTAGGCCTAGGATAGTGCTCAAGAATCTGAAAACCACTTCTCTAAAGGCTGTCTGTGGGAAACTTAGGTTTTACAATTGTTCTCAAAATGTGGTTCCCAGACCAGCAGCAATGGGATCATAGGTGATGAAAGGACATAACGTGAATTTAATATACCCAATGAACAGTCATTTTAACATTGCCTAAATCTCCTGTTTTTCTAGTGGTTCACTTAACTTACCCTCTAATCACTAGCCAAGGACAGAACCAGTTTCTATAGAACTAGATAGCTACTGATAATTGTTTTACAACCCTTCTCCCCAGCTTGTTTTGTACTAATTAGCTTTTCTATTTCAAGTATTTGCCTTCACCTATAAGACTCAAGTTCAGCTGATCAACCCTTAGTGACCTTCATGACAGATAGACCCTCACTACCATGGCAGCAGTCGTGTGACTAACCCACCCATCTGCCTGCTGTCTATCACCTGATGTCAGTACCTGCATTTACCTGCCCCTTCGTGATGTTGTGGAGTAGACCACTACCCAATCACCTTAATGACCTTCCCCCATCAAAGGGAAAAATTTAAAGGACTCAACCAGAAGCAGCCATTTGACATTGCCTTGCTAAGCTACGGTGTAGCCATATGCTCTTTGAGCTATGGCCAGGCCATGTTTTCTTAAGCTTTGGTTACCTCCCCTCCCTTGGGAAGATGAATCTCCTCTTTCTCTCTCTCTCTCTTTCTCTCTCTCTCCAATTTACTTTCTAAATAAACTATATTTTCTAATCTAAATTTTGTGCAATTCTCTGTATCTTTCATGCAGCACCAGATCACACACCAGACACCCACACCCCGGCAGGCCTGACCTAACATTCTAGAGGCCCCGCTGGGATTGTGATCTAACATTTTTGGAGGTCCCACGCCTGGGAACTTGTTAGAAATGTAAATGCTTATGTCAGTGATTGAGTAAAACCTGAGGTGAAATGCTGGCTCCATGGTTGCTTACTAATTACTTATAATCCCTGAGCCTACGTAAGTCTCTGATTCCATGAAACTGAGTCAGAATAAGTGGGATTCTGGGTGTATCCAGGTAAAGTCAACATGGTGAGCAAAGGGAGGAAGGCCTACATGGACCTAGCATAGTATGAAAAAGAAAAGCGTTTTGCTTCAAGAGCTAAGAGCAGAAGGGAAAGCTCAGCTTAAACTGTGAAAGGTCTCTGAGGCCACACAATGCAATTGGGGCTTTAATATCTCTGGACCAATGGGTTCTCAAACATTTTTGGTGTCGCTCATAATAAAAAATGTATATTATAACCTGATACTTATCATGTGTTATATAGCTAGACTAGGTACAGAGACAGCACAGGCATGAACATATAAAATGAAACATGTTTCACAAAAATATCCTCACTACTGGTATCTACCTGATACTTTCTATACTAATATATTCCAATTATTTTTCTTAAATACTAGTCCCCATCCACAAAATTAATTTTACTGTCCACCAATGTGTTGTTTTCACAGTTTGAAGAATACCACTAAAGGCAATTTAAAAAAAAGTCACTGAAGAGACTCAGGTACAAAAATGACATGAAGTGATTTAGTTTTTTTTAAAAAATGACTCAGGGTGTTGCTAGAGACTGATTAAAGTAATAGGAAGCTAGAGAAAAAAATACTGCTGAGCTGGTGCTAAAGGGATACAACTAGACTTGTTAAATCCATTGTCAATATTGAAGTTTGAATGACTGGTTTTTATGAAGTGATGAGTATGGAAGTCTGATTGTAAATGGATCAGAGAATTTAAGAGAAGTCTACCATAAAAGTCTACATTTTTTTTCTTTTTTTTTTTTGAGTCAGGATCTGTTGCCCAGCTGGAGAGCAGTGGTACTATCACAGCTCACTACAGCCTAGGCCTCCTGGCCTCAAGTAATCCTTCTGCTCAGCCTCCTGAGTAGTTGGGACTACAGGCATGTGCCACCATGCATGGCTAATATTTCTGATTTTTTATAGAGACAAGGTCTCGCTACATTGCTTAGGCTAGTCTTGAACTCCTGGGCTCAAGCAATTCTCATGTCTTGGCCTCCCAAAATGGTGAGACTAAAGGCATGAGATACTGTGCCAGGCCTATTTTTCTTTATAATCGCATGAATATTACACAATTTTAAAGCTGAAATCTAGCCCAATTCTCTCATTTACAGATGAGGAAAAATTAAGCCCAAATTAGTGATATCATTGGGTCTCAAAATAACTTCATAATCATTTTTTACTACTCAAATGCATTACTATTTTCAGAAGCAACAACTGTGCTACTGTTATACATAAAGCAAACCCGAACAATTATTCCGGGAAAATAAAAATCATTCTAAGTTAAAAAAAATTATTTTAAATTATGCAGAAATTAAGTAGAAATTAATTTTATACCTAAAATTGTAAAAAGACTCCCTGAAGACTAACTTTTATTTAATAAGTATCATTGAGCATTCACCATAAATCAAGTGTTTGTGGCACTAGATGCTACATTATTACAAACCAGAATAACTTACTCATTTGATATACTGTTATTGTTTATTCAGCTCCTAAGTAGCTTACAATTTAATGTCACAGCTTACGGTTTGTTTGTTTTTTTAAGTTGGAATCTCACTCCATCGCCCAGGCTGGAGTGCTGTGGCACACTCATGGCCATCCCAGCATCAACCTGCTGGGCTCCAGCAATCCTTCTGCCTCAGCCTTCCAAGTAGCTGCAATTACAGGCGCACACTACCACGCTCGGCTAATTTTTGATTTATTATAGAGACAAGGTCTTGCCAAGTTGCCCGGGCTGGTCTCGAAACCACAGGTTCAGGCAATCCACTCGCCTTGGCCTCCCAAAGTGCTGGGATTACAAGTTGAGCCACCAAGCCTGGCCACTTACAGTCTTTTCAAAGCATTCATAGGACCACAATCTATAAAAATATGAAGTAATCATCCCAGACAGTAAAATCTCACTAGTCTGAAAAAAGTGAGGAAAAAAACCCAAATTTTCCAGTTATTAGTATAAACATCCAAATTAGGTGACTTATATAAAGTGAAACAGAAAACCAAGGGACTTGATAAGGCAGAAGATCAGGATCTGATCTGGGCTCTGCCACCAGTAATCTATTGGGGAATCATTTATGTTTGGGAGCCTTGCTTCTTCACTCACATGAAACAGTAAACTGTTGTGCTTAAATAATTCTTCACCATGGATGTCCATCAGAATCATCTCCTCAGAAGCTTTATAAAAATAAGCCATGCAAAGAAGCCATCTGAGAACTATCTGGAGAAATTTGTGGAAAAGCCCTTCAGATTATTTTGCAATGACATCTTGATGTGTGATCTCAATGATATCTCTACAGTCTCATTCTGTGAAAGGTAGTTTTATTATTTTCTAGCCAGAACAATAATATATTTAAAACCTCTAAATAAGATTCAACCTATTATTTCAAGGATGTAGTCAAAATATACGACAGCAATAAAAATCAGTTAAGAAGGACAAATTGCTTGCAATGTAATTTATTTATAACTTACAAAGTTAAGGTTCAAGTCAGTATATAAAGAAGATGCTAAACAAAATTATTCACTTTTGATTTTAATTCTGGCAGCTCAAAATAGATCCACAGGGCACAGTCCCAGGAAGTGGGAATGCTTTCATACCCTACCCCCCTTTTTCTGAATCAGGGTCTCACTTTGTCACCCAGGCTGGAATGCAGTGGCATAATCATGGTTCACCACAGCCTTGACTTCCTGGGTGCAGATGACCCTCCTGCCTCAAACTCCCAGATAGCTGGGACTACAAGGCATGTACCACCACACCCAGTTAATTTTTGGATTTTCTGTAGAGATGAGATCTCACTATATTGCTCTCACCAGCCTGGTCTCAAACTCCTGAACTCAAACAATCCTCCCATCTTGGTCTCCCAAAGTGTTGGGATTCCAGGCATGAGTCACCACACCCAGCCCCATTCTTCCCTTTCAACATAGAAAGTTAACAGTTGCCTCACTCTTGGTAGATTTCTAGGTAAGAAATCTACCTTTTAAAAAGGCCATACTGGTAATGTTTGCATTAGCTACAGAGATGTCATTATTGTTGCTAGGGCTAATGAAGGAAGAAAAAATGATTTCTGAGTAATTCTATAGGCAGCATCCTTCACTGGATGCAAATGTGAGTCTTGCTGAATTAATGCCAATGAAGGACTTTGTGTTTCCTTATATGTTTTCTAATTAGAACAAAACAGTAACATAAAATTTTCCTTGGTCTCCAGATATAAAGCATTCCCCCATTTTCAACAGAAAAACTTCTCTGCCATTTCCAGCCAAATGAAATGTTTATGTTAGTTGACTGTTGATTACATCCACAAATCCCCTGTAGGTAAAATCAGTTCAATAAAATTCTGTTTTAGGAAACTAAAGTACATCTGTGTAGTTTATCATAATCTTTGAAAGGTATATTAGCACATCACCGAAATGAAAATTACTAACTACAAAGAAAGCTGGGGTTCTGATAATTCTTTTTGTTTCTTATTTTATTTTCCTTTAAAGTTCTGAAACTGGTATACTCACCTGGTTTTTGTATTCAGAATGTGAATATGATGATTTGTGTCTTAACCCGGATGTTACAACTACTTTTATTTCAATAGGGCCTAACATTTCTCCAGCACTCCCACAGCTGTTATTTCTACCTATTAACATAATAATGCTGGCATATCTTCTCTCTATTAATTTTCTTTTCCAAAATGCAATGGAATATCATTTTTTTAAAACTATGATATCATGAGTCCAACATTCAGGAAGATAATTTTAAAGTCAAGATATTTCCTTGACTCCATGGCATCTAGAGTCAAACATGCTGGTGGTGTCAATAGATGTTATGACATGGGCAAATCAAGTAAGCTAAGATAATAATAACCTCTCATCGTATGGGTGGTAGGATATACTGTAAACACAAGGCTCTACAAATAGTAAGGTATCACATGCATGTTAGACTAGTGTATTTTAATTTCTAATAATTGTCTAAACTTTTGAAAAGTATTAGTTTTAAGCAAAAGCTTTAAGATGATGAAAACAGCAACAAGTTTAAATTAATCTCAGGGCACTCATTTATCTGAAGGAAAGTACTGAAAGTCAAAAGAAAAAAAGCAATTTGTCTAATATTATTTTCAAAACCGAATACCTTCTTTAACATTACAAACTGTGTATGAATTTACAACTTCAGTTTTACCGTTTCTGCATTTTACAACACAAACAAGACAGAAATACACCTAAGAAATATTTGCTAGAAATAAAGGCAATACCAACACTGAATAAATATAAACAAATATGGTAAGCACGCCTACACAGAATTCAGCACATGCTATTTTTAATCAAACCCAAAACCACCATGGTATTTTTATGGCTTATAACTGAAGAGGACCTTTCAAACCAGTGCCCCCAACTTGAACAGTGAGTCATTTCAAGATTGATAAAACATGATGATCTTATGTAATACCAACACCTAGCTGTCATAGAATGTAGACAACCCTTTGAAATAATTTCCTGCTGGTAAGACATTCACAAAATTTCCACTTAATTTTTAAAAAATGATGGGGTTCCAATAGAATATGGGCATTAATATGTATTTATTTTATTTTTATTGTCTATAAAATATTACCCTAACATTACTCTGTATGTATCTGTAACAATCCTGAACATCTCAGAGTTTAAACTCCTTAAAGTCAAGGATTACAAATTTCTTATAATTAAATAAGGATCCAATATATTCCAAAAAGAAAAAAGTCTGAAGATAAGCTCTAAAACCAAAAAAAATTTTCAGTAGTTTAGTAATTATACTGGCAATTCTTCAACAGATAAAAGAAGCATGAAAAGTTACCCATGAGGCAAAATATTCCTATATTGAAAACTTCTCCATCTCAAAGATGTGATAAAATAAAGACATATACAAAGCATCTAGATTTTCAAGTACTGGAGAAGGTATATACAAACAAGCAAATGCTAAACATCCTGCCAACTATTTTATGCACAAATTTAGCACCAAAGAAATATACAATTCATTAAATTTTTGCAATTACAAACACAGTTCATAAGTAAGGCTCATTTAATATTAAAAGCAGCTAACAAAATACTGAGTATATGTCATGCACTGTGCTAAAAATTTTATAAACATAATTTTCATTTAATCTACAAAACAGAAGTGTTTTACAGAAATTATCTGCTTTATCCCTGATCACATAATTGTGGGAGCAGGATTTAAGTCAAATCCAAAGGTCTACCGGAATTCCAGAGCTGATCTCTTTGTCACCAAACAAAGCAAGTCATTTTTTTTATTACTTGGTATTATCACTGACATCTCTCATCTGTAGCACATAGAGAAGTTTAATTCTTTCTAATGATTCTAAACCAATAACTTTAAGTCATACTTTCTCAATTGGAGATTGATATTTTGATGGGTCGGGGAGGACCGTACCAGCACAGAAAAAGCTATATAATATAATTTAAATTCCAGGAGATAGATGCTTTACAGACATTAATACATCTTTAAGTGATGTCAACAGCAAAATTCAGTTCACTGACTCCTTTTGGGGGAAGACACCACTGATGTCCTACCATGTATCCCCAAAGTACTTCTGTCACAACATTGATCACTTGGTACTGTTACTATCTACTTCATTTTTCTACTCACGCTATTGTCCTCCGCCTCTTTATTGTTGTGTCCCTAGTACCCACACAGTTACTAAAAAAAGAAAAAGTGCATTTGATAATAATGCAGTTAAATACTCTTGCAAGAGTATTTAATACTTTTATGGTAAGATTAGAGAGCTGATGCAATAATTCTTACATTCAGGGATAAACAAAATCCACTTGATTCTGACCCTTCATTCTAGATCCCTTTAAAAAATGTGTTAAACGTCAAAAAGTGAAGAAATCTGACAGAGTTTCAACATGTAGCCATTCCTGACTGAAGTACTGAACAGTGGTTGAGAGTCGACAGTTTTAATCTGGGTTCTACCATGAACTACCTAAGTGATTGTGAGCAAGATTGCCTACTGATATGATCCTTAGTTTTATCCACAGATAAAACATATAGACATATAGTTACAAAGTAAAAGTCTAATTAATGCATGTTGTTTCACTTTTCTCTAAATATATAAGAAACCAACTTTTTACACCTCTGGAGTTTGGTTCCTTTCTTATAACTAAGGGTATTTAAGTGCATGCAACATTATCAAAGATTCTGACCTTTTTCTTGGTAATCTATAATCTATGCTCCAAATCTAAGAAGATATAGACCATGAGGCAGTTTAAGAATCACTGAGAGGGGCAACCCCTTCAGGTCCCCTCCCACTGTGGGAGCTTTTCTGTTTTCTCAATAAATACTGCTTTCTCACTTAAAAATAAATAAATAAAATAAAATAAATAAAAGAATCACTGAGCATAAGAGAAAAACTAGCAGACATAACATCAACAGCCACAATGGTGCATAATGATAACTGATTAAATTGGCAGCTATCTTACTTTAATGAGATATAAAACAAAACAGCACGTTTGCAAAATACTCTAAAAAAACCCAAATGGCTTGTAGTGATAGGCTCCATGTATGTATGTATGTATGTATGTATGTATGTATGCATGTATGTGTGTATGTATGTATGTATGTATGTACTTATTTTGAGTTGGAGTCTCACTCTGTCGCCCAAGCTGGAGTGCAGTGGCAGGCTCACAGTCACCTCAGTCATGACCTGCTGGGCTCAGGCGATCCTTTTCCCTAAGTCTTCCAAGTAACTGAGACTACAGGCATATGCCACTACACCTAATATTTTGATTTATTATAGAGATGAGGTACTGCCATGTTGCCCAGGCTGGTCTCAAATTCCTGGGCTCATGAAATCCTCTCACCTTGGCCTTCCAAACTGCTGAGATCACAGATGTGAACCACTGCTCCCAGACAACAGGCTCTATTTAAAATGAACATTTATAACAATACTTTTTACATTATATTTCATCTTCCTAATGTTCAGAAACTGAATTATATTCTCCAAATGTTTTGATGAACAAACTTAAATTATATATATGAATATTTTATGAGACTGATTAGAGACAGAATAAAACAATTATCTATTCTTTGAAATGTCTATATGAAATATTTTCATTAATTTCTCCTCACATGATTCATCTAAAATGTCATTTCTAAGGTAGGAAAAGTGGTTTGCACCTGTAGTGCTAGCTACTTGGAAGACTGAGATGAGAGGACTGCTTGAGGACAGGAGTTCAAGACCAGCCTCGGCAACATAGTGAGATACCATCTCTAAAAAATTAAAAATGGTTAGACAGACAGGTGTGGTGGAACATGCCTGTAGCCCTAGCTACTCAGAAGGCTGAGACAGAAGGATCACTTGAGTCCAAAAGTTTAAATCCAGCCAGGGCAGCATAGTGAGACCTGTCTCTAAAAAAAAGAAAAAAAGAACTTAAAATAAATGTCACTTGTTTGTCCACATTTTTTCTGAATACTAGGCAGAGTTACTTATTTACATAGAACTTCCTATTACATCACCTGACATCTAATAAAAATTGTTTATTGTGCGTGTATATATACTGTAAATGTGTGTAGTCGTGTGCACGCACACGTGATCTTTTACTCCTAGATCGAGCTCCTGGATGGCAGAGGTTTCTTACTAACCTTACTACCTCTAGCACCCAGCACTTGTAAGTTCATTTAATAAACTAACAGATTTTGAAGGCATCACATAAGAATACCAGTGCTAGGCTCTGTAGTAGACTCAAGTGATAAAAGAAATAATAATTTGGGGACATCTTATTTAATACAAAACTCACACCTTTATAAAACCATATTCAGAATTTTTAAAAAACTATAATAAACATAAGCAGGCTTATATTGAGAAGCAAATAATTCTATAATTCAAAACTTCTATTTATAGGTACCAGTTAGTATTATGTGACAATGTCAAGCTTTATTGGTAGACTGATAGATTTCCTTAAAATTACTTAATTTAGAGTCATTGGGAAGAAGGTGTCACAAATTTGTTCTTAAAGGATATCTCCAATATAAATGAATTTATCTTGTCCCTCATAAATAATGACTTGGATTTTTAACCTTGGTCCAAGATTGGTGGTTACAGCTATACTTTGTCTAATAAAACTGCTTTTTAGGCCAGGCACAGGCAGCTCAAGCCTGTAATCCCAGTACTTTGGGAGGCCAAGGCAAGAGGATTGCCTGAGTCCACAGGTGCAAGAAGAGCCTGGGCAACTTGGCGAGACCTCATCCCTACAATAAATTATAAAATTAGCCAGGCGTGGTAGCACATGCCTGTAGTTCCAGCTACTTGGAAGGCTGAGGCAGAAAGATCTCCAGAGCCCAGTAGGTTGACGCTGGGGTGGCTGTGGACACTCCAGCCTGGGCAATGGAGTGAGACTCCAACTTAAAAAGAAGAAAAACAAAAACAAAAAAAACCCTGCTTTTCAAAATGACTATATAAATTTATGCTTAGAAAAGAAATGCTAATTGTGTTCTCAAAGGCATAGTAGTTGCTGAGAATAAGTCTACCCTTTTCTTTGAACTTAATAATAATAGGTTCCCTTTTTCTACCATTTTTAATTGCATTTTATCAGAATAAATTTTTATGCTTCAAAGGTGCTACAGTCAATGCCTTCAAAAGGTATCATAACAGAAGGAGCTGATGTCTGCAACAAATGTTCCCACACTCAGTGCTAAACATCCTAAAGTAGCCATTACTGCTGTTACTGTCCTATACAGCTTATAGATAAATAGCTCACTTATTTGCCCTCTGTAAAAAAAAAAAAAAAAAAAAAAATCAATTTTATTTTTTAGAGCAGTATTAGGTTCACTGCAGAAAGTTTCCACTTTTAAGTGGCAATTCCTGTATAGAATTTGATCTAAGAAAACTTAAAATATGAGGTCTCTTATCTCCAGCGTATAGGGTTTTCAGAGGACCTATCTTTGCTTTGAATATAAAAACACATAGGTACAAAAACACATTAAGACACAACTTCACACCTACTAGGATGTCTATTAAAAAGAAATTGTAAGGCCAGGTGCATTAGCTCAAGCCTGTAACTGTAGCACTTTGGGAGGCAGAGACAAGAGGATTGCCTGAGTCCCAGGATTCAAGACTAGCCTGAGCAAGTTGGTGAGACTTCACCTCTACAGATAGTTCCTGGAGTAGGCACTGGTGATATGAGTGTTTTCAGTTACATTGGAGACATCCCTTAGAAACAAATTTGTGATACCCTCTTCCCAATGACTCTAAAAGATTAGCCAGGTATGGTGGTGCATACCTATAGACAACTGCTTGGAAGGCTGTAGTGGCCATGAGTGTGCCACTGAATTTCAGCCTGAGCAACAACATGAGACTCTGACTCAAAAATAAAAAAAGAAAGAAAGAAACTGGAAATTTTAACAAGTTTTGAGCGGCTGTGGAGAAACTGGAATCCTCATGCACTGTTGGTGGAAATACAAAATGGTGCAGCCTCTGTGGAAAACGTTTTATGGCTATATATTATTACCATATGATACAGTGATTTCTCCTAGCTCCACCCAAGAAATTGAAAACAGACCTAAACAGATGTTTGCATATCAGTGTTCACTGCAGCATTATTCACAACAGCCAAACAGTGGAAGCAACCTAAACATCCATTAAAAAAATGGATACATAAAAGTGGTATAAATATATATATATATACACATATAATTGCTGTATATATACATATATATACAATAAAATATTATTCAGCCATAAAAAGGAATATATTAGTGATATATATTACAACAGGAATCTTGAAAAAATGATGAAAAGTAATGTAAGCCAGACACAAAAGGACAAACGGTGTGTGATTCCACTTATACAAAATATCTAGAATGGTCAAATTGATCTAGACAGAAAGCACATTAGTGGCTACCAAAGGTTGGGAAGAGAGAAAAATGAGGAGTGATTGCTTAATGAGTATCGAGTTTCTGTTAGGTATGATGAAAATGCTTTGGAAAATATTATTCACCAAATACAAGCTACCAAACCACAGACACTCAGAGAAACTTTAAATGCACAGAGAAACTTTAAATGCACACTGCTAAGTGAAAGAAGCCAATCTGGAAAGGCTACGTCTGATTCCAACTATATGACATTCTGGAAATGGTAAAACTACAGAAAGAATAAAAAGTTCAGTGGTTGTTAGGGACTGGTGGGGGTGGAGAAGAGAAAGAGAAATCAATAGGTAGAACACAGGGGATTTTTAAGATAATGAAACTATTTTGTATGATACTCTAATGGTAGGTATAGGTCATTATACATTTGTCAGAACCTATAGCATGTATTTGACATATCAATTTTAACAAATGTGTCACACTAGTGCAAGATTCTATACTTCTTTGTTCTTCTGTAAACCTAACTAACCCCCAAAAAATCTATAAATTAAAAAATTTTTTTGGAAATAGTTTTGGAAATTGCACATCATTGTGAATGTTTACTAATACCCCCAAAATCACAAACTTAAAAATGGCTACATTAAAAATTTTGTTTTATATATTTTACCACAATAAAAGATGAGTCATGGGTACTCCTTGTTTTCAAAAAAATAATTATGTTATTCTAAAAAAAATGCTAAAAATGAATCATAACCCAATGTACAAATTGACAAAAATCTTTTTTTTTTTTGAGTTGGAGTCTCACTCTGTCACCCAGACTGGAGTGCAGTGGCCGCTCCTGGCCACCGCAGCCTCGACCTACTGGGCTCCGACGATCCTTCCGCCTCAGCCTTCCAAGTAGCTGGAACAACAGGCGCGTGCTACCACACCCGGCTAATTTTTTTTTTTTTTTTTTTTATTGTAGAGATGAGGTCTCACCAAGTTGCCCAGGCGGGTCTCGAACCCATGGGCTCAGGTAATCCACTCACCTCAGCCTCCCAAAGCGCGGGATTACAGGCCGAGACACCGGGCCCAGTGACAAAAATCTTTATTTAAAAACTCTCACCAAATATTACTCCATTAAAATAAGGAGATTTTATTTTATTTTTGAGTGCTCTCACGTGAATCAAAACAATATCTTAGGGACCTCTGAACATAGAAAGCCTCACAGCTGGACTCAATGTCCTTCCTCCTACAGCTAAAATGACCCAGAACATAACACAATAAGGAAGAACAGGAAGTTGCTGAAAGGCAGAAAAAAAGAAGACTGGTTGCTTGGGACCTAACAATTGGGGGAATAATATGGCAATGAGTTCCCTGGGTTTCTTTATTGCCTCCTAAATATCCCAAACAGGGTGCTGGAGAAGACTGCAATGTAGAATCACCAAAAAAGACAAAAAAACACTCCAAGAAAAGCCTGTTCCCAACTAATTATGGAAGGACCAGAAAAAGGATAGGCCATCAACAAAAATATTTTTGATAATGTCTACCCCTCTCCAGCCAACCATCAATAGAAAAACAGCTCCACCATCAGCTTTCAGCAGGTCAGATAGGAAGTTAAATTTCTACTTCAAAACCTCCAACCCAATAGAAGTAGCGGTTCTAGCTACTTGGAAGGCTGAGATGGAAGGATCACCTAAACCCAACAGGTCAAGGCTGCGGTGGCCATGAGCGTGCCACTGTACTGCAGCCTGGGGAACAAGAGTGAGACTCCAACTAAAAAAAAAACAAAAAACCTCCAACCCACCCTATCCCTGCAGACAGCCTAAACCAGTGAGTGCACCAAAAGGTTTCTCAGCCTGATTTTCCATCAATTATCAGGTACTATGAGGGTATTGTCAGTGGGGCAGAGTGGGTGAAAATGATCTTGCTTTCCCCTCTGCTACTCCAATTCCTCCAACAAAGTAGTGTCTACAGGGTGCAGCAGCCAGCTGAGCCTCCTTCCTTACCCGACAGCAATGAGATGAAGAAGAAAGTCCAAAGCAGAGCTAGTTATCACTATACCTGTTGTCAATGGGGCCCAGGAAAGATATGTGCCTCAACTCTCATACAGCATCAAAGAGACTGACCAAGGCAGTACAAGTAGGGACTAATCAGTGCCATTTCCATCCTACCCCTGGTGTCACTAAGGACCAATAGGGAGCTGGGCCTCCATGCCTACCCAACAGCAAAGAGATTTGTGAAAACTGATCATATGAAATGGAATCATTTTTGTCATACTCAACTAAAATAGAGTGGGAGGGCAGACCCAGGGAAAAACACTCAGATCATCAATGCGTACTCCAGGAACTGTCTGACAAGCCTAATCCAAAACCGCAATGGCCCACTATAACTCTAAGATAACAAGTTTTACCTAGTAACTGCTGCTACTCACCAATTAGAACTCGCCAGCTCCTGCAAGATACTGCCAAAACACCAATGAACCTTCTTTCAAAACAATTTGGGTAACCTTCCTCTCTTCCCCAATAAAACCCCAGCCTTTCCCTGTGTTTTTTGGACACACCTCAGGACTACCCTGGTCTATACGTCCTGAATTCTAATTCTTGAATATTATTCCCAAATAAACACTTTGCTTGAAGATTTGTCTTTCCATATATATTTATTTCATGCTGACAGGGTGAACAAGCAGGGCCACCCAACACTCCTACTCCCCACTATACCCCTTAAGGTCAGCAGAGCGCAGAGGGAAGCAGAGTCCCAATCTACTCTGCATCAATGAGGCCAAAGAAGGTGAGAGGATGCAGAGCTAGTTGTCACTCCACTCCCCCCTCCCACACCTGGTAGCAGTGGGCTCAGCAGAGAAGTGATCTTACAACTCAAATCAGAGGCAAAGAGGCAGTACAAGGAGGTGGCCCAATTTTGCAAGGAAGGCATCAGCGGGCTAAGGAGGAAGTATATATTCAGCCCACCAGTCTGCAACAAGGCACTGTAAGCTAGTGTCCCACTTTGCTGTAGTGGTATTGGGGGTATTGAGGGCAGTGGGAAGCTGAATATACAATTACCCAGCCCTGTTACACTTCAATAGAATGTCTAGCTGCGTGAAGGGAGGGGGCAAAGTTAAGCAGGATTCAGATTCTCATATTATAATGTCCAGGATATAATATAAAATGACTGTCATTCCAAGAATCAGGAAATTATAATATAAATTAGAAAAAAAACCCAACAGATACCAAAACCAAAATAAATCAGATGTTAGAATTACCTGGCAGGATTTTAAAGTAGCCATCTTAGCCATCTTCAAAAAAACCTTTAAAATTATCTTAAGACTGTTTGTAGAAAATCTCAGCAAAGAAATATAATTTAAAAAAACACGGAACCAACCATGCTGCCCATCGAAGCTGGACTGGATAAAAAAATGTGGTACATATACACAACGGAATATTATGCAGCCATAAGAAAGGACAAACATAAGAACTTCACAGCAATTTGGATAGATTTAGAGTCTATCATACTTAGTGATCTATCACAGAAACAAAGAACAGAGTACCATATGTTCTCACTCATGAGCAGACCTTAAACAATTATCATAATACTATAAGAAAGGGATTGGCAGTAGTGGGAAACTGCCAGGGGAGCGGGGAGTGGGATTGGCAGAAGTGGGATACTGCCAGGGGAGGGGGGTGCACACCACATCAAGGATACCTGCATAGTGAACATTTGTGTACCTAACCCTGAATTGTACACCACATCTTTAAAATAAAATTTTTTTAAAAAATAAATAAATAATTTTTAAAGATTGGGAAAAAAAGACTAGTATGACTCTGATACCACAACAAAATATTACAAAAAGATCAAAGCACAAAAAAACCAAAGTAAACTACAAAAAAAAAAGTCAGACTAGAATATTTCTCATGAACTTAGATGTAAAAACTCTCAACAAAATATTAGCAAATCAAATCCAGCAATATATAAGAACTATAGTAGTTTCCCCCCATCTATGGTTTTACTTTCTGAGGTCTCAGTTACCCATGGTCAACTGCAGTTAGAAATACTAAATGGAAAATTTGAATAATGAACAATTCATATGTTTGAAATTGTGGGTCATTCTGAGTAGTATGATGAAGTCTCTCTCTGGTCCTCCCAGGACATGCATCAGCCCTTTGTTCAGAATAAACATATCTGCATAAGCTACTTGCCCATTAGTCACTTAGCAGTCTTCTCAGTTATCAGATCCACTGTCAGGTTATCATGGTGGTTGTGCTCAAGTCACTCTTTTTTTACCTAATAATGGCCTCAAAGGGCAAGAGTGGTGATGTTGGCAAGTAGGATTTACCAAAGAGAAGCCGTAAAGTGCTTCCTTTAAGTGAAAAGGTAAAAATACTTCACTTAAAAAGGAAAGAAAAAAAAAAAAAAATCTTATGCTGTGGTTTCTACATTCTATGGTAGAATGAATCTTCTATTGATAAAATTGTAAAAGAAAAGAAGCTCTTGCTATATTTGCTATCTAACCTCAAACTGCAAAAGTTACAGCCACAAGGCATAAGTGCTGAGTCAAGATGGAAAAAAATATTACATTTATGAAAGACATGAAGAAGAGCGTCTTCTGATCGATGGCAATTGGGTTTGACACTATTAGCAATTTCAGGCCTCCACTGGGAGTCTTGGAATGTATCCCCCACAGATAAGGGGGAACGTCTGTATATACAATGAACAGTGGAATTTACTCCAGGAACGCAAGGCTATAATTACATTAGTAAATCAATGTTATCTACCATATCAATAGATTAAAGAAAACATATGATCATATTAATTGATACAAAAAAGCATGTAACATAATCCAACATCATTTCATGATTTAAAAAAAGAAAGCTCTCATCAAATGCTGGTTCAGATCTCTACTGTACCTCAGTACCTACACTTATGCCATGGTATTCATTTTTAAAGATAATCTGAATTCACCTTATTGCGGTCTTTTTGTTGTTAAATAGGTAGAGAAAGTATTAACTTAAAAACTCAATAAACATAGCCAGGCATGGTAGAGCATGCCTATAGTCCCAGCTACTTGGGAGGTTGAAGCGGAAGGATCACCTGAGCCCAGCCGGTCAAGGCTGTGGTGGCCATGAGCGTGCTACTGTACTCCAGCCTGGGCGACACAGTGAGACTCTAAATAAATAAATAAATAAATGAAAGAAATCACTTAATTTGTCTAATTCCCCAAACAAAATTATATTGGGCAAACTAAATATCGTTTTAGATAACTACTGTATCACTCAATGTTCTCATTTAGTAACTCTGATACTCATTTGTTAAAATAAGAGTTAGACTGAAATAAGCAGTGTTCTCCATTTCCTCCTTTCTTTAATTTTAATAAGCAACAATCTTTTTTTTTTTTTTCTGAGTTGAAGAATCACTCCTTCACCCAGACTAGAGTGCAGTGGTACGCTCCCGGCCACCACAGCCTAGACCTGCTGGGCTCCGGTGATCCTTCCGCCTCAGCCTTCCAAGTAGCCGGAACTACAGGCGTGTGCTACCACACCTGGCTAATTTTTGATTTATTGTAGAGACGAGGTCTTGCCAAGTCGCCCAGGTGGGTCTCGAACCCACAGGCTCAGGCAATTCACTCACCTTGGCCTCCCAAAGTGCTGGGATTACAGGCTGAGCCACCGAGCCCGGCAGCAACAATCTTTCAAAACCAATCAGTTACAAGCCAACCTTAATAGGCTTTTAATTTGGAAATAATTAAGTATATAATGTATTACTGAAAAGTTTTACACAGCAAAAACAATATATTCAAGAAAAGAATATGCATATGGGAGACGGCAGAGAACACTATGAGGAATTTAATCTATAAATTTCGAGAGCACAAAACACTTTAAGAATGAAAAGTAAAAAGGAAGATATTATTTTTCTCCTTGCCATGATCATAAATCACAACTTGGTAATTACATTGCAGAGTGTTAAATAAGAAACAAAACATTTAAACTAATCTCTAAAATGAAAAATATAATTTTTAAGGTGAATATATTTCAGGTTAATTTCAGCTCAACTAATAAAAAAAGTTACAGTTCTAATCAATTCAATATTCCAAACAAATATGCTTACTTTTAAAAAAAAAAAAAAAAAAAAAACCTATGAAAAGTTCACAAGCCAATTCTATTTATTTGGCCAGATGTATAGCGCAAACCATAGACGGGGTTTAATGTATAAGAACTGTAGTAGCTATTTACCAGAAAATGTAAAGTAAGATTTCTGTATCAATGCTCAAGGCTAAAAGACCACTCAAGGTCATTTTCACTGGTCAAAGCTTAGAAAATCAAAAAGGAAGTGCTTACCACCAAAGAAAACAACACTCTTTCCAGTAGAATTTATTTGTGGAACAAACCTTTGAGACCCTCCCCTTTTTTTATAGAGGAATAACACAATTGATTTCATTTTGATTGGAAAGCCATTGAGTAATAACCCCATGTTCCTTGATGTCCTGAGTTTTATATATATAACACAATTGACCACTTTTAACAGGTATAGGATTGAAACAGTTTCTGAAAAATGACCACATAAATACCCCTTTATGCTCATAGCAAAAGTTAAAACTTAAATTGTTTATCTTCTCTTTGGAACTAGGACAAGGGAATTTCCCATTGCACGCAGCCCTAGGGCATCATTTTCCTTACAAATGTTCTGCACAATAGTAATCTGAAAGCTTTAATAGATGTTTTAAAAGAATAGATTCCATCAAAAGACTTGAATCAAAGATTTAAATGAATAAATTAGGTTTCTGTACTATAAAAGTTTCGTAGGGCTATTTTTAATTTTTATTTTAAAGATGTGGGGTACAATTCAGGGTTAGGTATACAAATGTTCATAATGCAGGTACCCTTGTTGATGAGGTATGTCCCTCCCTCCCCTGGCAGTTTCCCTCAACTGCCAATCCCCGCCCCCCCAGCAGATACCACTATTGTCAATCCCTTTCTTATAGTATTATAATTGTTCAAGGTCTGCTTATGAGTGAGAACATATGGTACTGTGTTCTTTTATTCTGTGATAGATCACTGAGTATGATAGACTCTAAATCTCTCCAAGTTGCTGCAAAGTCCATATGTTTGTCCTTTTTAATGGCTGCATAATATTTCATTGTGTATATGTACCACATTCTTTTTTATGCACTCCAGTTTCAATGGGCAGCATGGTTGGTTCCATGTTTTTGCTACTGTAAATAGAGCTGCAACAAACAAGTGTGTGCAGGTATCTTTTTGGTAGAATGACTTGAGTTCCTCTGGGTATATTCCCAATAGGGGGATTGCTGGGTCATATGGAATGTCAATTTCTAGCTGTTTCCAAAATTGCCACACTGTCTCCCAAAAAGGTTGCACTAGTTTGCATTCCCACCAGCAGTGTAGAAGCAATCCTTTTTCTCCACAACCTTGCCAGCATCTGTTGTTGTTTGTTTTGCTAATAATGGCCATTCTTACTGGGGTTAGGAGGTATCTCAGTGTGGTTTTGATTTGCATTTCAAAACCACACTGAGATACCACCTAACCCAATGATTAGTGAGGCTGAGTACTTTTTCATGTGTCTGTTGGCTGCCCATATATATTCTTGTGAGAAGTGTCTATTCATGTCTTTTGCCCACTTTTTATGGGGCTGTTTATTTTATTTTTGGCGCATTTGAGTTCCTTGTAGATCCTAGATGTTAGGCCTTTGTCATATACACAGTTGGCAAATGTTTTATCCCATTCTGTGGGCTATCTCCTTGCTCTCTTAATGGTTTCTTTTGCTTTGCAGAAGCTTGTCAGTTTGATGAAGTCCCACTTGTCTATCTTACCTCTTATGGGATGGGCACTTGGGATTTTGATCAGATATTGGTTGCCAGTTCTAAATTCCACAAGGTTTTCTCATGCATTCTCTAAGATTGTTATAGTTTGAGGTTTTACGTTAAGGTCTTTGATCCATTTAGAGTTAATTTTTGTGTATGGCGATAGGTAGAAGTACTATTTCAATCTTCTGCAGCTGATCAATCGATTTTCCCAGCCATTTACTGAATATGTTCTCCTCTCCCCGTGGTTGTCGTTGGAGGCTTTATCAAAGATGAGTTCATTGAGAAACTGAGGCTTTGCTTTCAGAATCTCTATCCTGTTTCATTGGTTCACATGCCTGTTCTTGTACCAAAACCAGGCTGTTTTGATTATTGTAGCTTTATATTAAAGTTTGAAGTCTAGAAGTGTGATATCTCCTGGTTTCTTTTTTTTGTTTCATTTTGTTTTGTTTTTGCTAAGGATTCTTTTAGCTATTCATGGTCGTTTATGTTTCCATATGAATTTATGTACTGTCATTTCCAGGTGTGAGAAGACTGATGTTGGTAATAATGGGTACTGCAGTGAATGTGTTGATTGTCTTTGGTATGATAGACATCTTAACAAAAGGTGATTCTTCCTATCCATGAGCATGGAATATTTTTCCATTTGTTTGTGTCATCTTTGATTTCTTTGAGCAGTGTTTTGTAGTTCTCATTGTAAAAGTCTTTCACTTCTCTGGTTAGGAAGATGCGAAGATATTTCATTTTTTTGTGTGGCTATTGTGAATGGGATTGTGCTTTTTATTTGGCTCTCCACCTGCTTGTTGTTGATGTATAAGAGTGCAACTGTATTTTGCACATTTATTTTATACCCCGAGACTTTACCAAAGTCCTTTATCAATGCAAGCAGGTTTCTGATAGATTCTCTTGGATTTTCGAGGTATAGGATCATATCATCAGCAAAGAGGGATAACTTGACTTCCTGTTTTCCTGTTTGGATACTCCTGATCTCCTTCTCTTATCTAACTGCTCTAGCTAGAACTTTCAACACAATGTTGAACAAGAGGGGTAAGAGTGGGCCACCTTTTCTTGTTCCAGTTGTCAGGGGAAATGTTTCCACTTTCTGTCTATTTAGCAATATGCTAGCTGTGGGTTTATTGTAGATGGCGCTTACTATTTTGGGTAAAGTTTTAATATGCACTGAAAATCTGCAAGTGATACATATAGTATGAAATATTTCCCAAAATATGTGACTATAAAAATAAAAATGTAATGAGTAAAATAATCTATATGCATCTTGAAAAATATTCAAACTCCATGGAATACAGTTTGAAAAACAATATTTTAACTGAAAACTAAAACGGATGAAGAATTCTCTTTGGCCCCAAGAAATCAGTGGGTTCCATACATACTTCCAAAAGCAAGACACATCAAAAACAAGACTCACCAAAAACTTGACATTTAATTTTTACAAATGTTCTTACATATGTGAACTCTATATATAGGTCCGTTCTTTGTACTGAAACATATGTGAAAAAAATGATAGAAGATTTTCTTGGGTTACTCTCATCTGAACCATTAGAATGACTTGAGAGTGAACTCTTTAGGTCAGAATGAAAATAGAGACATTTGAAAACTTTAAACAGCCTATGAAAAAATATTTTAAAAATAAATGTTGTGAAAGAATGAAAAGACAAGCCATAGACTATCTTTGCAAAACACTTATCTTATGAAGGACTGGCATCCAAAATATAAAAAGAATTCTTAAAACTCAATATACAAAAATAAGAAACTAGTAGCCGGGCATGGTGGCCTACACCTGTGGTTCCAGCTACTTGGAAGGCTGAGGTGGAAGGATGGCCTGAGCCCAGCAGGTGGAGGCTGCAGTGGCCAGAAGCATGACACTGCACTCCCGCATGGGCAACAGAATGAGACTCGAACTCAAAATAAATAAATAAATAAATGAGAAACTAAAGAATTAGCCAAAAATCTAAACAGACACTTCACCAAAGGAGATATGTGGACAGCAGACAAACATATGAAAAGATGCACAACATATATCATTAGGGAACTGCAAATTAAAACAATGAGCTACAAATTTTTATCTATTAAATTGCCTAAAAACCAAAACACTAACAACATCAAATGCTGACAACAGTATGGAGCAAGAGAAACTTTCATTCATTGCTGGTAGGAATGCAAAATGATTTGTCACTTTGGAGATAGTTTGACAGGCTTACACACTAAACACGTTTTTACTATGTAATCCAGCAATCAAATTCCTATCTATTTAAAGGAATCAAAAACTTAGGTTTCCCTATAAAAAGCCACACATAAATGTTTACAGCAACTTTTTTTTTTTTTGAGTTGGAGTCTCACTCTATCACCCAGGCTGGAATGCAGTGGCAGGCTCACAGCCACCATAGCATCAACTTGCTGGGCTCCAACAATCCTTCCGCCTCAGCCTGCCAAGCAGTCAGAATTACAGGCATGCGCTACCATGCCCAGCTAATTTTTTAAAATTTATTTATTGTAGAGTCAAATTCTCTCCAAGTTGCCCGGGCTGATCTTGAACCTGCCGGCTTAGGCATTATTCCACTTGCCTCAGCCTCCCAAAGTGCTGGGATTACAGGCTGAGCCACCAAGCCTAGCTTACAGCAGCTGTAAGCAAACAAGATGTTCTTCAACAGACAAATGGATAAACTGTGGTTATCTCCTTGTGATAGATTATTCAACAATAAAAATAAGTGAGCTATCAAGCCATTAAAACACACTGAGGAACTTTAAATACATATTACTAAGTGAAAGAACCCAATCTGAAAAGGTTACATACAGTATAATTCCAACAATAAGGCATTCTGAAAAAACGTAAAAACTATAGAGCCAGCAAAAAGATCAGTAGTTGTCAGAGTTCTAAGGGAAGGAAGAGTAGGTGGAGCACAAAGGATTTTCAGGGCTGTGAAACTATTCTGTATGATGCTGTAACAGCAGATAAATGTCATTATACATTTATTTGTCCAAATACATAGAATTTGTTCTACATTTGTCCAAACCCACAGAAGATGAAACAACAAGAGAATCCTAAATTAATAACAATATATCAATATTGGGTCATCAATTGTCATTGAAACTCTGTACTTTCAGCTCAATTCTTCTGTGAACATAAAACTGCTCAAAAAATAAAGTTTATAAAAATAAGATGAATGCAGGCATTTCATGAGAGAAAAAATAATCTACATTCAAATTCTATGAAAATATTTTTACCAAATCACAAATTCCACATTAAGGCCAACTTTAAGATATTTATGGCATCTACCCTAAGAAAAGTAGAGATGATATTATTCCAGCACTCTCAGTGTCCATGGCTTAAGCAATTCAAGAAATGAGAGTAAAAAATATTTACTTAGTTTCTTAAATTGATTCATCAAAAAAAAAATTTTTTTTTTGAGTTGGGAGTCTCACTCTGTCGCCCAACTGGAGGGCAGTGGCATGCTCCTGGCCACCGCAGCCTCGACCTGCTGGGCTCCGGCGACCCTTCCGCCTCAGCCTTCCAAAGAGCCGAAACTACAGGCGCGCGCTACCACGCCCGGCTAATTTTTTGATTTGCTGTAGAGATGAGGTCTCGCCAAGTTGCCCAAGTAGGTCTCGAACCCGCGGGCTCAGGCAATCCACTCACCTCAGCCTCCCAAAGCGCTGGAATTATAGGCTGAGCCACCGAGCCCGGCTGATTCATCAAATTTTAAACCTGCTGTAAGTCTTCAACATTTGATTACAGTCACCTCTTATTCACTTACTTTGCTGAATAAATTGATGTCAGAGAGAACTGCTATGTCCAAAAGGGTGACGTTAGTTTACTGAACGCTATGTCACAGAAATAAGTACTCCTACCTTTTAGTCTAGTGGTCCCACTGTCTAAATTCATTCAATTTAGAGTTCTTGGAAGTTGGTATTCCCAGGATATTTCTATTATATTTTGCAAGAAGTCATCTGAATTATCTTAGTCATTTGATGAAAGAAGAAGTCATGGTTCTGATTCTGGCAATATGAAAACGAGCTATAATTCAGATTTTGTGAAAAGAAATACCAGTGTTTATGGGGAAAAAAATACAATGCCTTCTGTTTATATAACATTGTATTAAAACAGAACTGTTTGAAAAAGCAAAAATATGATTAAACCTAAGATGAACTTTGGTTAATTCAAAACAGTAAGTTTTAATTTAGCTTTAATTTTATTTTTTAAAGGGGTATATTTAACTATAACTCAAATAAGTCAGTCTAAACAAGGATGAATAATTAAGTAATGCTTTGCAGTTCTCTTTAAATTTCATTAATAAGTTATTTAAATAAAGTGTTCTTAATCTTAGCTCTCAAGGAAGAAAAATTTTGCACATTTTATAAGCTTAGAATAAAACAAAATTCAGTCAACATTTTCCTGACTTAATATTTCTAGTCAAAGCAAAATAGCTAGCTCTGAGAAGTTCACAGAACGTAACATCTTGTTGACTATGATTCATTACTTCACACTAAGGTAGATCCCTCCTGCAGAAAATTTAGCTACAAAATAAATGAAAAGTCAGAAATATAAAATTCCATAAGGTTTAAGGCAAAAAATGGTAACTCTTACTTCCAGTATAATAGACAAATATGAGAAATGTAAAATTTGAAGAAAATGTATCCCACTCTTTCACTAATTGAGTCATATAAAAAAATTTTGTTATGACTAGTCCAAATTTTCTAGATTTGATACAGGTACTTACTGTAGAGACCAGGACAAAAACAAAAACAACACTTACAAAGAACACTTTTTGATAAAGTTTTTCAAATTCATAGATTGGGATTCATTAAGGAAGCATGACAACCACTTTTTAAAAAATAAAATATCGGCCGGGCTCGGTGGCTCAGCCTGTAATCCTGTGCCTTTGGGAGGCTGAGGTGAGTGGATTGCCTGAGCCCGCGGGTTTGAGACCCGCCTGGGCAAGCAAGACCTCATCTCTACAATAAATCAAAAAATTAGCCGGGCGTGGTAGCACGCCTGTAGTTCCAGCTACTTGGAAGGCTGAGGCGGAAGGATCGCCAGAGCCCAGCAGGTCGAGGCTGCGGTGGCCGGGAGCGGCCACTGCACTCCAGTCTGGGTGACAGAGTGAGACTCCAACTCAAAAAAATTAAAAAATAAAAAACAAACAAAAAATAAAATAAAATAAAATATCAGAGTATATGTATGTATAATTATGAATAAATGTTCTTTGAAACTTTTGATTTATATTAACATACATACACCAAAAAATATATATTTATATATCTAAGAATATGTACATTGGTCCCTAAGATAAAACTTATTATTTATAAACAAACCATGATCAGAAAAGTTTGAAGTCCTAAATGAAATAAGCTTTAAAATTCAATTCCACATTTTAAAATGGAGGCTTTTCATTTTGACATTTTTAGGCCAGGCGCAGTGGCTCAGCCTGTAATCCTAACACTTTGGGAGTCCAAGGCAAGAGGATTGCCTGAGCCCTGGGGTTCAAAACCAGCCTGGGCAACTTGGTGAGAGCTTGTATCTACAATAAATCACAAAAATCAGCCGGGTGTGGTGGTGTGCGTCTACAGTTCCAACTACTTGGAAGGCTGAGGCGCAAGAATCACCTCAGCCCAGCAGGTCGAAGCTGCAGTGGCCACGAGTGTGCCAATGCACTCCTGCCTGGGCGACAAGAATGAGACTCCAACTAAAAAAAAAAAAAAAAAAAAAAAATCTTGACATTTTAAAATCAAAGATATTTTAATACTTCAAAATCATATTATGAAAAACAGGTTTGATAATGTTAAATGAAACATGAAGATACTGTATCAAATTCATGTTTATATCTCCAGGGCTTAGCAATGAATCAATGTTCAATAAATACATGTTCAAGGAACAAAGTTGAACATGATAACTTATTTCTTTTTTTGTTTGTTTGTTTGAGACAGAGTCTCACTCTGTCACCCAAGCTGGAATGCAGTGTAGTATTCCTGGCTCATTGCAGCCTTGACCTCTTGGGTTCAAGTGATCCTGCCACCTCAGCCTCCTGAGTAGCTGGGACTACAAGCACGTGCCACCATGCCCAATTTTTTAGTTTTTGTAGAGATGAGTCTCACTTTGTTGCCCAGACTGGTCTTGAACTCCTTGGCTCAAGTGATTCTCCTGCCTTGGCCTCCCAAAATGCTGGGATTATTGGCATGAGACACCACACTAGGCCAAGATAATGTATTCTTATTGACTTTCTAAGTAAAGTTCAGTCAGTGGAGTCACACCAGGTTATAATTTATATTAGGGATTCAATTTCAAAGATTATAATATAGAATTCTTAGAGTGTAAGCCTTCATACCAATAAATAACTTAAATTCTGTAAGTTAACCCATAGCTTTTGAAATTTGAACTATTTTATCTACTTATGTAAAATGTGTCTTAAACACACATTGAACAGCGTATATATCTGTTCCACATTAGAAACTTAAAACAACAGGTTATACATCTAGGTCTTTGCCTTCCTTTTCCCATTCATTCATTCGTTAGAAATTAAAGACAAATTTTGGTTAATCATTCGTCTTTATATGGCCTATGTGCATGCTTCACAGTTGACATGCTTTCAAAACCAGGAAGGTTCTGTATGACTACATTTTATGTTAAAAAAATAAAGTGTAGTATTGAAAAAAATAAAATGTACATTTTTTCTGTCATCCAAATAAACAAATCACTTTATCATATTAACTGTATTTTGCACATGACATATGTACCTCTTATCTCCAAGAGAAACTTGCTTTATGGAACTTGGATGACAAGAAAAAAAAATCAACACTGAATAGTATTTGAAGCACTTGTTAGTGTTTGACAGGATACCAAGTAATAAAAGGCATAGACTAAAACGTTCAAACTACTGTGAAAAAACACATGGTGGTGTATTGTTTTTCAATTGAAGTCTGTGAACCTAATTCTTGGTAGTTTACAAATTTACTGTTATATTTCTAGTATAAATTGTTATGTGATTAAAAGCCAATGAATTGGCAGTCAAAGGTTCTTTGCGCCAGGATAATGGGAAAGGAGAGAAGGGGCATGAAATGAGGCTAGCTTAATATAATGGCCAAATAATGCCATGGAATACTATTAAAAAGTTTCACAATAACCAGAATAGAGAAAAGCCACAGAAAATTGAGTTATCTCAAGGAAAAAGACAGCAATAATCAGAGCTCTCCAATTCATGCCTTTAGGAACAAAAGCCACCAACTGGGTACAGGTATACAGATTTTAATCCCTTTAGCTGACTGATGGGGTCAGGGGCATTCAGGAGCCCCCTGGCCTGCTGTCTGCTGTCAGGAGCAATCCTGTGCATTTACATTTACATTCAGTGGTCATATGAATATCATCATTTTTTTTTTTTTACTTTTGCCATGATGTAAAAAGGACTGCAACCACTGGGAAGACCTAACAAACTCGTAACAGTAGTCACACTGAAAAATGAATTTATTGTCAGGAGTGAGATGTCTGCACATTAAATTATCCTCATGATTTTGACTGTGATAAATATTATATTCATTTTTAATTTAAAAATGTGTCTTGATTTCAAAGTTTCACTAGATTTAAATACAATAAGGACTTGCTAGCTAGATTTTTATGTTTGTTCATATTTCAGTAATATTAGCAGAAAAATGCTTAAAGTTAAAACTGGGCTAAGCAGTATTTATTTTCCTCTTTTAATGAGATATGCCTAAAACATAAGGTTGAAAAACATTTGGATTAGTGGGTCTGGAGTTAGAGAAAACTAGCTTGAATCTCAAGTCTGCCATTTATAAATTTTGTAATCCTGGGCAAGTTACTTACCACCTTCCTGTCAGTTTTCTCATTCGTAAGATAGAAATAGTGATAGTACTTATCCAAATAAGGGGCATTGTGAGAATTCAATGTCTATGAAGTGATCAAACTCATTAGCTGGCATATAGTAACAAATATTTGCAAGTTAGAAAAGAGAGTTGACATTAGGATGCTAAAAGTAAGTTTCACATCTATCAAAAGTATACTTTTAGTTTAATTTATCTAATTCATTATAGATAAAATACAATGGAAACCTGACTTTATGAGTTATATCTGTGTGAATATTTGATCATTTAAAAAGGGAATGGGGGGCAGTCATATTACTTTAGAAGTACTCCTACCATTCTAAAAATACTGTCCCGCAGCTGTTTAAAATTTATTTTTTTAGACCATAGCACCACTGTTTGGTTGTTTCCAATTTCTAAAACCACAAATAGTAAAAGTGTACTCAGTCTACTGCAAACATAAATAGCAAATGCACGCTTCAGCACTTTTTAAAGGATATGGAAATTGGCAACAAAAATGCAGTTCATGTTGAAAATTTACAACAGCCTTGCCATATTTCTTCAGAAATACAATCAGGTAAAAATTAGGAAGATCTCTACCAGCTGGGTGGTATTTTTGTGTTTTTTTTACTTATATTTTCACTAACTGAAAGACTTTCATTATGCAACTTCTGGCACTTGATAAAATAGAGCAATAGTACCTTTGCTAAAACCACAGTTTCTTTGGTTATGTTTAGCATTACACAAACATCTTTCACCTTAGATATCCTTTTGCATTAGGGTGTTTAATTTTAAATTGACTAAAGGGAATATCTTTTTCAGAATATTTTACTTTCTGGATATCATTAAGCACAAGAATTGTATTTTCATGACTTCCCAAAAATTACGTGTGTGTGTTTTCATTATTAGGCATTTGGTTTCATAAAAATAGTGTGAAAACTGCAAAAAGTGAGATTACAAAAACGATAGAGGAAAACATAGAGAAGATCGATTTATAGTGTTGTTATGTTTTTAAACGTCTTATTTATAAATATGATATGTAAAATGCTTCAACATGGATTTAGTGCCTCTTCCTTGTTATAAGTATATCTAAAATAACACAGTCTCAGCTCTTGAGGAGAAAAAAAGGAAAACATCCCTGATACAAAAGGTTAACATAAAAAATATTTTACGTTAAACTCAACAGTAGAAGGAAAAAGTTCTGTCATTAGAAGTAATTCTTCAGTACTCCTCTTTCTCATTCCAATACTAAAATTGCTACTGCTGCATATTTAAATTGGCTTTTAAGTATCAATGTTAGAAATATTCAAGGATTATTTTTTAATCTTTTAATGTATTCAATAAAATAGCTGAATTAACACTGAATGAACAAAAAATCAAATAAGTGGAGAGAAAATTTAAATTGCACGTGGTCATTTCAGATAATTTTTGTTTCTCATAAAATTTTAAAAATAAACGATTCAAAACTACTATCCAATAGCCTATATTACAATCTAATAATTTAAATGATATGAAAGGAAAATAAAGCCACCCAGGAATTTTTAAGTGGCTCCTGTTTCATACGGTAGTTCCCATTTCTATGCATTTTTATCAAGCATGTTTAACCAATAAACATTTTTGAAGATTTGCTAAATACACGCTTAATCAATTGGATAAATATGCCCTTATAATATATACTTTTTTAAACAAACAAAAAATTCAAGTTAAGATATGAAAACATTAAAATATTCAAAATTAAGGTAAACAATAAGAAAGACAAAAGTCCTGGGGTATTTGCAGAAAAAAGAAATGACTTTGTTATTTTTTTAATTTACTGAAAGTAAGAAAAGACTGTAGGTCCCCATATATATTACATAAACAGTGATTCTTTCCCCATACCTTTTAATAGGCATTTGATTTTGTTAGATAATTGCTTCTCTTTGAATTTACAAACTGGAAAGCGAACCTAACAGCCAAATAAGATCTCAAAAGACACCCAAATTACATTACAACTTAAGAAATAAAAAGATGTATTTTTCTCATTTGCAGTTAGCATCTATTGTAACTATAAATTTACAAAAGCATTCAGAGATTTCTTCCCTACTTTGAATATTGTTTAAAGTAACACATACTTGATAATACTACACCACTACATTTCTAGGGATTATCTAAAAATCTCTCAAAGTTCTTAATTTATCTTTTGTTCTACTGAACAAGATATTATCTGAAAGGTTAGATGCTTTGAATTTCCCATTATTATTTTAAAATGATATTTAGTCATATTTTCCTAAAATAAAAGCTGCTCTAATCAATATGAAAGACAAGAACAAAACAATATTTTAAAAATTGTTTTTCAAAATAGGAATATATATTCTAGTGTAGCAGTTTTCTGGTTTGAAATAGGATCACTTTTACAAACATTGAGTGTCATTTTGTATTCAGCATAGCAATAAAAAAAGGAATAAAAGTATAAATGTCTACCTCATTTGCTATAATCATAAGTTCTAAGATGGAAAGAAATACAGAATTAAATTCTAGCAGCTAATGGAACATACAAACCTTGCAATTGAAACCTAGAAACTTTCCTTTTAATATTTTATAATTCCTTTTGGTTAAAATACTTCTTTTTAAAAATTAACCATGAGAAAATGGACAGAAAGAAAAGAACCAGTCCTAATACATTATAATTATTTGTTGAAAAGCTAATGAGAAAACAAGTTTCAGAACTTGGGAATAGCTACATAACAAGGAATCAACACCTCATCTATACTAACACAGATACACTTACAAGAATTTCTATTTTTAACATGATGAAATAAATTGATATTGTGGAAAATTAGTTTTATCCTCAGTTAATTATAATAGCTGACCCAAATGGCTTTTTCCTATGTAAGGTGGTATATACCCTTTTAATTTCTATATGGATAATCCTTGAGTTACTCTGAGTTTAGTCACACTACCTGAAATTGTAACATGGAAAACGAATCTCTTAATTATTACCATGAAATAGCTACCTATTCTTTTTGAGTAGACACATTAACTTCTAATCAAATCTGTTATTTTAAGCTCTGAGTAGCAAGAAACTAAAGTATTTTATTAAGAGTACAGAAAAATGTAAGAGAGTAGCTACAAGTATATTGATTACAACACTTTATTACGCGTACTGTTCCTTCCTTTACAAATATTTATTGTTATATAACATTTTTAAACTCAACACTAAAAACAATTACATATTTTACATATTTTACTAGTGCTTATAAGAGCTGTTGTCATCTTTAAAAACACAGTGAATTTAAGATTAGAAATGCATACAAATTTATATTTCAAAATTTATTAAACAAAAGATAATAAAATGCATCTATATTTAAAACTATTTTTTAAAAATTATTGTTGCTTTGGAATAAATGTATATACGTGTTTAATGAATATTTCTAATATAAAGAGTTAAGTATATTTTTCCTTGCCAGAAAAAAACAACTCAGTTTAATTTTTAATCATGCTATTACACCACTCAGAACTTAAATTATATATAAATAATGTAACCTGAGGCCTAATCTGATCATCTGAGGAATTACAACTAAAGCATGAATCTTCATGATTTCAACAGCACCTTAAATAATTTTGTGGAAAAAAAATTTTGTACATTTATTCTTTAACTACATTAAAATCATTTCCTGGGCTTCTTACAGTAAAAACAAAAAAATGTTATTTATTTTAGAGCAAGGAATATGGCAAAAATATTTAGTAATCCAATAAACAGTTTTTCCTACATTATCATCAGGCAACAAACCCTACCAAATATTGAAGATTGACATTTGTAGGTAATTTAATAGTTAGATGATAATTCTTCAGTAGTTTCACAGTGGCATAATTTTTCACATTACTTGAAACCACTGTTAAAACTATAACACATTTTCTGTTCTCTTTGGGTATTTTTTTCTATCTTTAACTCTAAAAGGGGCATCCTTTCTCTGTCAGCAGTACAAAAAGCATTCATAATTCAGAAATGTTTTCCTTTTTTGCAATGCATGGCTTTGAACTCAGATTTTTCAAAGATGAGTTAAACAGTATGTTTCTTTAAGACTAGAGTCTTATTTATGTGAATCTGCGGCTTAACTGACAAGAATTTTTCTGTTCCAGGGAAAGTCAGTTTGCTTCTGAAATGCCATAATCTAGCTTCCATCCATATAAACAACTGCAGGACAGGCACTTAGTCATATGTTATATGCCCCATCAACGATATCAAAGCTTTAAGAATTATTACCCTATGCAAAAGATAAGAGAAAAATGAAATGCAAACTGATGGGAGAAAATAAAACATTTTTATTTTAAAAATTAATTGGTAATAATATATACTAAAGGTAAACACTTCCTATTCAATTCAGCAAATATTTAATAAAGCCCTTATATGTTCATTAGTGAGCATCACATTTATGAGATGCCATAAACCCTCATTTAATATCTTCTCGAAATTTGTTATCTAATTGTATTATTGTACAAAATATTGTTCATACAACAGCCACATACATTTTATTGTCTATTATTAAAAAGTTACCATTAAATGGAGGCTAAATTGTCCAATGCTAAATGAAAACAAGTATTGATTTAGAGTTGATCATATTCAGTGATCTATAACAGAAACAAAGAACAGAGTGCCATATGTTCTCACTCATAAGTGGACCTTGAACAATTATAATACTATAAGAAAGGTACTGAGCCAGGCTCGGTGGCTCAGCCTGTAATCCCGCGCCTTTGGGAGGCTGAGGTGAGTGGACTGCCTGAGCCCGCGGGTTCGAGACCTGTCTGGGCAGGCGAGACCTCATCTCTACAATAAGTCAAAAAAAAATTAGCCGGGCGTGGTAGCGCACGCCTGTAGTTCCAGCTACTTGGAAGGCTGAGGCGGAAGGATCGCCGGAGCCCAGCAGGTCGAGGCTGCGGTGGCCGGGAGCGGCCGCTGCACTCCAGTCTGGGCGACAGAGTGAGACTCCAAC